>JAHWFP010093169.1:13108-37574 GCA_023313725.1 Lithobius niger | reverse complement strand
CCCCCCCCCAACAGATTTGATGTAGACTGAACGCAGACAAAGAATGAATGCGAAATGGTCCAAGTTGCCTATATAACCAATAGTAAACTTTTAGGCCACTTAAAAAAAGAAAGTTGGTTCTCGGGCATTTTTCTCAAGAAATCCGTGCGGGCGGGCGGAATTTATTTTTAATTTTTTTATTTTTCGACCGTATTTTTCCGTACATTTTGGGGAATTATTTTTTAGTTTGGATAAAATAAAGAATACTGCCTCGTAATGCTTCGTAGCATGTGTCCACACAAATCTTTAATGACAAGAATAGTAATTTTATATTTCAATTTCTCATTAAGGGCTATTTTTGTTCTGTAACTGCTATTTTTGCCGCGTCGTTTCTTTTTATTTCCCGTCAAAAAATCGGTGCGGGAGGGCCTGAGAACCAACTTTTCTTTTTTTAATGGCCTTAGTTGTTTAAAATGTTGTCGACTGAATTCAAGTTTTTTAATTCAATTAAGAAAATTTATAAAACACCTAAAATGTTCAAAGGTATTAGGAAAATCGTAAATTGAACTTGTTTAGTTTTAATTGTGTTGAATTTAGTTTTAATTGTGTTGAATCAGGATGCAAAAGCCGCTATTTCTGCACCAGTTAACCGTAGCGTGAAGAAGCTACAGGCTATGATTCATCGCTTCACGCTCGTGTTACGTTGATGATGCACGCGGAGTTACTGCTGGCCTTGACTTATCGTAGCGTGAGTGGTATTTTCTCGCAACTATTTATTGCGTTAAAACCTGTTCTGCGTACTTTAAAACTGGGTTACCCCGAAAAATTATGACTGGTTGACCCATACTTGGCCACATTCGGTCGCAACCCAGAACGAGAGATGGAACACACGACCATTGACACTCCCCTAACGCTCTTTTTTGTCCATCCCTGTCATAAAAGAGTTGAAAAAAAAAATTAAATAAGCAGGAAACGCGCTTACAAAAATATGATTTTTAACAAACTGTTAATCATTTTCTGGAAGTAAATTTGTTTTAAAAAAGCATGTCAGTTTTGTATACTAAACCATTGTAGCTACAACGGTGCTCATTCTCTTCCCATGGTCAAAAAATTGGGGTAGCATAGTAGCAAATTGATTATCTGTGAATTTGGTACGTGTTTGGCTGTTTTCGGAGTTACCCCCAATGTTTGAAAAAGCAATGCAGAAACAGTTTGACTGAAACAATAACAAATTGCTTAGTAGATGTCATTTCTGTTTTCTTCGAGTTTCATCTTACATTTCCATAATAAGAAATTTAAATAACAATAAAAAAAAAGTTTAAATTTAAATTCATCAATCCAAGTTGTTATTGCCTGTGTGCAATAGGGATGAGAAGGCTCACAGGTATACTCGTGCCTATGCGATAACGTAAAAGATCCTAGGTTTTTTGAGAATTCCGTGAATCTGGATTAGGCTAACAAAAATGCAACTTGTTAAGTTAGACACTGCCTAAACCAAACTTTACATCTAGCTATAGGGAATTGATGGTTCGTTAAAACCCAAATGTAGCCTGGGGAACTGTGCCATTGACTTAATTGCAGGAGGGTACCCCAGGTTGACGCCGGCCCATTTGAAATGGTGAAAGAAAACTATTAACAAAAATACTAAATGAAATAAAATAAAAGGAATACTAAAGGAATAAAATAAATTCAAGTTTGGCCTATCGTAATATAAAAGAAAAAGTTGGAAATGCAACTAACAATTATTGAAAAGTTTAATTGCAATGAGACACTTTTTTTAGTGTGTAAGCAGTTATCCTTTCATCAACCACATGTTCAATGACACTTGGATCCATGTTGAAAAGTGTCAGTGACAACAGTGGCACAGTGAGCTACTATATATAATAAGTTATTACCAAATTTTTGTTATTAATTACGTATACAACTGAACCTTAGGGGAAACACTGCTTGATTTCTTTTGTTTTCTTTTTTTTTCCCCACTTTCTCAGGAGGGACGGTCATACAATTCTTTGGAATGTTCCCCTTTTACAGGGTTTAACTCAACCACAAGTTACTAATAGTCCAAATGTGGCCAATAACACATCAGGTGGAACCGTTGTGTAAGTCACTGTTGAAGAATAGTAAACGTGGTCAGCTATAGCCACGGCATATCACTTCCGTTCGTTCGTGAGGAAAGGAAGCGGATGAACCCCAGCCTCACGTCATGCCCTTACGAAGTTGTGCGATTTGCTCAGGTTTGCAAATGTTGTGGCACCCGCCAAAGAAGTTCCACTCGCCAGTTGAAGAACAGAGTAACTACGAGGCTGCATTGAACACCCCATTTTGGACTAACCTTAGTCGAATGAACGCTAGATAATTGTGACTGAACAAATTTGTCGAACCAGCCAGGTTTAAGTTGCTTAACTTAAATGCAAATAGTACGAAAAAATGTGTCGGAACAAGACTTTGCCTTTGACATTTTCCCTCGTAATGTACGACCAGTTATCTCTGGTTGCACTAGGTATGTGCGGTTAATGGAAAAATTCGGTTTCAATCTTGGTTGTTTTAGAAAGCAAATGGATTGAAAGTTTCGGTCGTTATCGTAAATCACCTTAAAAAAGTTATTCGAAACATTCAATCAAATTCCGAGTAATAGTTCATTCTCATTTGCGTATGTGTATTGGGGACCAGAGTGGCTCAATGGCTAGCACAATTGTGTCATATGCCAAAAATACCAGGTTTGATATGGCGTCGGGGCCAGACGTGCACTCCTGCTCATGTCGATTCTGGCGTGTAAAAGCTAGATCCTAGATATTTTGTAGCAAAATTGTTCCTCTCCGACCGAAGATAATCTTACTAAGGGTTTTAACTCGACAATTTCCATTATTTTTGTTATTTTTGTTTTTGTTATTTGAGACAAAAGAAAGGCTCTAAAAAATATTTGGTTTAAAATCTCCCATTCTGAGGCCAATACTGTTCTGACTAAATTTAGGAAACTTGTCTAACTGACTCAATAATTCTGTCGAAATTGATTCAGTCCAGTATAAAGTTTTGAGTAATATAATCTTCTTTCCCAAATACTACGTAATAGTGTTGGGCGGTATACCGGTTCTCACGGTGTACCGCGGTACCAAAAATGCAACGGTACCAAATACCGCGCATTGTTAAAATACCGGGATTGTTTTAATATGAAAAAAAAGGCGCTAAAATTATAACAATAGTTCAGTCAGTCCTTGTGTTGTAGGGCTCAAAACAGTGTAATAATCAGTTAAAGATCAACAATGGTAAAATTGGAATTCTAAACAATGCACAAAAGTGGAGCCAAATTTGTGTAACTTTGATGCTACTACCAGCGTAAGAACCAACAAAAAAATAAAATTGAGTTCAAAGTTCAGTAGCCTACTTGTGATTCTTTTTTTGTGTGTATTTTTTGGAGGTGGGGATGGCCTACATAAATGAAATTGATGATTCCATTTCCAACCTTAATGAGTTTGATTAAGCTACTTAAAAAAATACCGTTGGTACCGAAGGAAGTACCGCCAAATTTTAAGAACCGTTAAATACCGAGTACCGCGGTACCTAGGCTGGTACCGGCACCGTCACAAAAATTTCGGGTACCGCCCAACACTACTACGTAACTTAATTTAGGTTGAATTAGTAAAATTATTGGAGCAGCTTCGGTTTAACCGAACATTGAACATGTAAAAATACTGTGGCCATGAACTAAAAATTGTTTGGTTTACGGGCGAGGTTGTAAAACACCAATCAGCCAGGCATTTTATTTCATTTTTGTAATTTTTTTTTAACTGACTACGTTTATTCAACATGTAAAGCTCATAGATTGAGTGTGTTGTCAGACTAAAAAAGAAAAACATTTTTCAAATGTTATATATCGTCTAGTTTTTTCTTTTTTAGTTTTGCCGAAATAACAAAATATATGAGCTAAAGGCTTCAAATTTGCGCCAAAATTAAAATGGTGTATTGGAACGTCAAAATAATCTGCATTTGGGAAAAATAGGAAATTTAGCAGTCGGACCAACATTCGGATACAATTTTTTTTCCCTGTGATGACTCCAGGCATCCGCATACGAGTGTAAACCAGATGTTTATATTACCTATTCTAGTTTTTCTTTATTTCTAATCCATTTGTTCACTGTTTAATTGAAATACAGTTCTAACCGATTCCCTGAAAGAATAACCAAAACTGAAACTATTTGGTTGTAACCGCACACCCCTGTGTAAACCAAAATTTGTGGTTTGTTTGATTCAGTACTAAAAACATATCCTGACAGAGCCACCCCCACTAGTACACAAATGCAGCAACAGAATTTAAATTTTCAACCAACATTTTAGGCCTTGGGTCACAGTAAAATATGATAACTCACAAAAAAACGGGAGCAACACCCAAAGTTGTAAACGGTGATCCGCCATTATGTGTTATCGTTATTTTTTATTGTGATCTTGGTCTAAAAAATTGGTCAAAAATTAAATCCTGTTGCTGCATTTATGTATTTGTGTGGTTCGACTGTCGGGAGGTGTCATTTAATACCGTACACCCTTAGTTTGGACCATTAGAAAATTGGCGTAAAGCTTTTAAGGTGGTGTATTGTAACATCGAAATGCGAGATCCAGAAGTAAAAGTAAGTTCTGTTTTGGCATTTTCCTTGGGAAATACCGAATACTGGATGGATCGCCCCTCGTTCAACCATTTTTGGTTCGGTGCAGCCTTGTAACTAAGATGGGTAACCAACCCACTCTGAAGTGTTTTCAAAGTCTAGATATGTACATTTTGGTTGTATCACGTAGCAGTCGGTCCTCATTTGTTAGCTTGTTGAAATACTGAGGAAGTAATTCTTTTTTCCTCATTAAACTATTAAGTGGTGAATTGCCGGCAAGTGCTCGGTCAGTTTTTCATAACTTTGTTACCCGTCGCTCTCCTAACCAATGCTACGTTTGTAGGTCGACACTGCCGAAAAGTGTTATCAGTCCCCTGTTATTGACTTTTAAAAAAAAAATGTCTTTACAATCGGGTGTTTTTTGTGTGTGTGCGTGCGTAGAGCTTTGAGTGCTTCACACCTCCTGATGCGTTGTTTTCTACATTACTATTATTAGTATTATTATTGTTATCAAAGTATGATTTAAAATCTATTCAGAATTGCCTTTGAATTAAAGTTGAACTATGTCATAAAATCCAGAAATTACAGATAAAAAACAATCCTTTGGTCATGTGTTAGCTACTTAAGCGGTTGTCCACAAACTCGCCATTAATTTTGGTTTGATGTTCCTAGACGAGTGCACCATAACTTTACAGAAGACACATAGATTTGTATAATTCTAACATACAAGAAAAATGTTGGTTTCCTGAGGTTTTAGCTGGTTTGTAGAGACTTCATTAACCGGGTCATGCGATTACCAGAACAGCAAGATCAAAAAGTCTCCGATGGAAACAAGTTGCGAGCCGTTTACTTTCAGAGTTTTTTTCCCCCCTAAGTTACTAGATTTGGATGGAAAAATAGAACTTTCTGCGTGTTTTGTTGAGAAAAAGCTTACAGTACTGTTTGCCTGTAAAGTGTCACTATTAATGGTAGCGTATGTGGACTCGACGATCTTCTATAAACAGATTTAGACATCATTTACCTGCTTTGCAATTGCTTGCTGGTTCAGCTTTGGTAAGGTGTAAGTCACCGTTTTAACTTAACTCGTTCACATTTTGTGATACGCAGGAAGTTGACCTATCCATAATTACGACATAGTAACCATGGTAATAGGCAAATTCCTCAATTGTTTCTTGCCATAGGCTGTATTAATTTAAGCTTAACGTGGCCACATGACTAAAATTTACACCGAACCATGCAATAGTCAATAGGCTACTCTGAAATAGGTATATTGTAGTTGGTGAATTGAGACCATTACCGTAGTAAGAACTAGTATTTTAACACTAATCGCCAGCGAAACCAGCTGCCGCAGTTAGCCATTTGCGAAGTGACGAGCGTGCTTGTAAGCCATACTGGGCGTTTTACAATGGTTTCGTTCTGCTGCCTTGCAATTCGTGTGGTGTCATTGTTACTGAAAAATCCATAACAACATCACTATTAGGTAGCAGTAACATGAGACAATTTTTGCAGTTCACAAATTTAAAGGTTTGCCATTTGTGATTTGTTGAATTGTAGTTGAGAAGCAAATGTTCAGCAGGAAATGTTTTGATTCTTGGCGCCTGTTGGGTTGTACATTTTTGCTGGTTGTTAACCCTTTGTTTTCCTTTCTCGGTAATAGAATTTACCGTGGAACCTCAAACATCCAAATCCCGATTGTTTAAACATCTCGGTTATCCATTGGTGTTCTCGGTTGTAAGAAATTTGGCAGTTTTCGGACAAGACGAAAGTAAGGCATTGAGTTCATATTTCCAAATGAAAGTAATTTTTTTATTAACATATTTGATAAAATCGGTGCACAGCAAGAGCACATTTTTCTTGAGAAAATCCAACGAAGGTCGGGTTTGTAGTTTACCAAAAGTTGTACCGGTGATGTTTTGGGGAGGCACATTGTGACTTCTCCTTTGAAAAATGCAATTAACTTGCCGTTTGGTTGGAGCTTGACCAATAATGGTGGTATTTGAAACTTTGATATCAGGCCTAAACAAATTACAAATGGGAAACTGCTTAAAGTTTGCCCAAGAACTGAACAATTTTTTTTTCCCCAGGCTAACATGTACTAATTCCGAACCTGAATTAACCTAAATCAACTTCTATTCTTTTATAGCATAGGCTAACAACCCATCTGTTGGATCATAAAACAGAGCTTTGTCCGAATACATTGTTTGATGCGTTTATTAAACGTATTACTAATGCCATTATTTTTTTAACTTTGGTTTCTTTCTACAGTGATGGTTGAAAACAAAAATTTTCATTGAAATTTCCATTCTCTTGGTAGAACTTGTTCATTTCTTGCTGGTGCAGTGCTGTTGTGACAAATGTGCGAGTCTAAAAAGGAAAAACATGCAACTTGATTTTGAAAGCCGACAGGCTCATTTTACTGTGGCTAAAGAAATCGTGACAAGATGACTAACGCTATGCCAGAAAAGAAACAACCAAAAACAATTGTTCCAGCGAATTTTCGGTAGTATTATTTGCTTACATAAACATCCCACTACCTTCATCGTGCAAAAAGTGTATGAGCACGTACAAAACGGCCCATCCAAACGGCCTACAGCGCCGAAATTCAAATATAAACTCTAGCGTAGTCGTTATTTTTGTACGTGCTCATACAGTTTTTGCCTGATAAAGGTGTAGTGGGCTGTTTATGTAAGCATATAATACTACCAAAAATTCGCTGGAATAATTGTTTTTGGTTGCTTCTTTCTTCTTTTCACGATGCAACTTGATCAATTTGAAATAGATTTTGCGTATAATTTTTCTTGCTTGCTGAATGTGTGTGTTACGTTGCTTTTGCAAAAGGATTTACAGATGTTGGTATAATTGCCTATCACGTTGTATATATGTGAAGGCAATTTTCAAGCAGCGATGTAGCCTAGCGTGGCATTTGTATTTTGCAGAAATACAATAGACATGTTGGTTGACCCAGTCTTTCTTTCGTTACTGGTTATTACTTACTTCATTGTTCACGTTTAACTGGGTTCTGCAAGCTTGAATGTATGTGACTGATGATGTATGCATTTATGAAATATTTGTACCGATAATTTAAGGCAGTGCTTGGGTAAACATGTTTGTGTAAGTACCGAAGAAATAATTGGACGTTTTATTGACTGCAAAGTGAGTAAATTCTGTAAAGTGACTGTAAAGTGAGTGAAAATATAACGATTTGGATAAACGCACAGCTTCTCTTGAAAATTGCATTCGTTATCATGGAATTCCATGGAATTGTGGAAACTTTGTCCTTGGTTATAATTTAGTTCAGCTCTGTTTGGACATTTCATGTTGCCGTAATCCATTTTTGTTTAAAAATTAATTACTCTTGGAAAGCAAATTGGTGTGGTCGTTAATTTTGGGTTATTTAATGTCACTATTTCTAGTTTAGTACACTACATCACCATAGTTTCATTGACCGGTCTCGCATAGCAAATGTAATTTTACTTATTGGTAACGTTCATACATACTGGTGGCCTAGGGTACAGTATCGTAAAAATCTGGGTAGCCTAGATCAGAAAAGTGTGCCAAAGGGGTTTTTAAATTAAGATTTTCTGCTATTAGTTATGCTAATTGAACCAACGAAGATATGTAGATTATTTTTGCTTTTATGCTTGTTTCTGTCGTATCAGTTAATCTGTTTGTGCTGTTACAGAAGTAAACTAAGTTCATTATTGCTTGTATGGAACGCGATAGACGTGAAGAGTAAAACGTTACAACAATGATAGATTGTATTGTATGTGAAGCCTTTCTCGTAACTTTATGCAGGTCCACCAGAAAATTTAGTGTGATAGCACCAGTCTGTGGCTATTGTTAGAAGAGGTATTTTTCACTACCGTAAATGCTTCGGCTCAGGAACCCCGTTTAACTTGGGAGAAGGGAAGAATAGCGGCTTTTGCCGAAAAGGGCCTTAGAAACTAAGGACTGTTGTTATGTCTGTTAGTTGAGAAACGTTGAAATATATAATGAGCAAGTGGTGCTGAAATTTGCCTAATTTATGATAAAAATTGTTTAAAATCGTGGGAAGATTTTGTCGTTAAAGAAGTGGTATTTAACTGTGCAAACATTTTTTGACACACATTTTGGCTCGTAACATAATAGTCTTCTACTGTTTTTTTTTTTTATCAGTTGATTAATATGGTAGCTATGTATTGCTTACTGAAGTTATGACCAGAATTGCTTAACTTTGAGGCATCTTTGTATGTAAGTGTGCCCCTTCTGCGTGTAGCCAGTCCATTCTGTGTAACCTAGTTGAAAGTTCGGGGGCAGTTCGCCACACTTTGTGCTCATGCAACATGTCCCAAAACAATAATTTAGCAACATTCAGTTAGTTTTTGGATGTGGCAAATGAGCATAAACGGATGGATAACGAGGTTTCTTGCCTGAACATTTACGGTTTGCAAAAATGTTTAATTCTGAACTCTAAAAACACCATTGCCTCGATGGCGGTATCGTTATTAGAAGGCACTTTTCCACTCGGTGCAAAACATAAAACAATTCTGACCTGCGTCTTCTTCCTTATCTTTAATGAAGATAAAAGAAGACTCAAAGTGATGTTTTAATTATAGCCTATCTGGTCAAATTTCATGTTGACTGAGTAGAATAGTATTTCCAAACTGATTTTGAACTATTCTAATGTTGCTTTAAACTTTCCATTCCTCATTACGGCAAACCCATATTTTATTGGGCTGTAAAAGTTACGGCCATTTATTTTCATGTTTGGTTAGTCGTTTACGTAGATGCACACATTTAAAAATAATGGTGGATTTTTGGCAAATGATTTGGAACTAATGTTAAAAATGTGGTAGTATTTCCTGAACTAGCAGAGCTGTAGTAGTTTCAAGACTGACTCCTTCCTGTCCGAAAAAAAATGGTGGTAAAAACTAGTCATTGTTCTTATCGTTCAGCATGAATTCTGTCGCTCGCCAAGACGGTTCATTCAGCTATGTAAGTGTCAAGCCTCGTTCGTTGCTAACAAACATCTTTTTGTTTTCCTATCCAAGTGTAGCTGCTGTGCGCTGAATTGCAGGCCAATACAGCTGCTCATCCGATGGTTGTAAATGTAAAAAAATAAAATATATAATATATTATGACAATTGTATAAATATTATAAATATATAAATTTTGTAACCCACCTGACTTGAGTTTGTGCGGTGGATCCAGAGATTGTAAAGTGAACCTAATAATGAACCTTTGGGTCAGGCTTTGTTGTGTTTAATTTTTCAATTTTATGTTCATTGACTGTGGATGATTGTATAGCATGTGTGTGAAAGAAAGCTGCTTCATTTTATTTTCGGGTAAATGTACAAACCCTATATTGCTTGAGTGAGGAAAAAAACTGCAATAAATTTTTAGTTTTAAAATTGGCCAGGTTGGGAATCATTTGTGGAAGGCCGTGTCACTTTTGTGTTTGAAAGTGTATCGACTGACGGAATTGAGCCACTGATACTGAGTAATATTTTATATTGTGAAACATTGTGTAACTACACAACTCTCATGTTAAATGTTAGAGCTGCTTATGCTTGCTGTGTCTTTGAGGCAATCCAAACTGCTTTCCTGTCGGCTGTCCGTTTTGTGTGCTTTGATAAAGACACAAATGGATACATGAAGGGTTGAAAATTTAGTTAAATACCACCAAAGAAAAGAAAGCTAACTTTCAGTTCTGTAAACTAGATTATGTGTACCAAACTCTGCTGCCAAAATGCTACAGTCGGAATAATGGTAAATGCATTCGACTGTGGTGTAGATGAATTGCCATGTTTGCTAGAGGCATTTCTGTGAGCTAGGATGAGAATAGCGTAGACTATTACGTTAGGTGAATATTACGTCGAGGTTTTGTTTTGGCATTGTTTTGGCATCATTTAAATGATTTTACACCAAACAAAAATAACTTAATATTACGCATGTGGTGCTGCATGAGGCTGTACCAGTACCACTGGTACCCAACGGTATCGATAGTGATTCTCACACCACTAAAAACAAAGATACCGATACTGGTTCCCCCCCCCCAAAAAAAAAAAAAGGTTTTTTACTGCCAAAGTATGGCTTTTAAACAAAATAGTTGCTTTTCAAAATAATAATTTTTTTTGTAATTAAACATAAAAATACATAAACTAGTAAACAAATTTAAAGAAATTGTAGGAGTTGATAGAATAGCATAAATTGGTCAGAGAAAAACTGTTCATGATGTGTGATCAACTCTGCAGTATCTACTTCTGAACGGTTACTTGTAATATTTGTGGGTATCGGTAGTGCCGGAGCAAAACGGGGTGAAGGGGGGGGGGGTGGGGGCTGCTCCGAGCACCAAAAGGGGAAAGGTTACCGAAAATGCTTCCTTCTTCCAAAAATAAAAATGGGAAAAAAAATTGAATTTTAATGAATGCTCTTTTGGCGAAGCCTAGCCTGAATACAGTTGGTCTTACAAAAATTAATTTGTGAGTTGCTGCAGTAGTTTACGATTGACGTATCCTCTGACTGGTAAGAAAACTCACAAGAACATGAATTTAGCAGCAAATACCCAATTTTCGGCCCGTTGTTTGGGACTTATTCTCAATAAAATTGTTAAAGCACTAAAAAAAAGTGGGAACTGCCACAAATTGTGGACTTCACGCAGCCGCCATGTTGGAGAATCATCCAGTATGGTGGCTTTATAAAGTCCACTATTTGTCGCAGCTTCCACCTTTTTTTAATGTTTTAACATTTTATTGTAGAAGAGTTCCAAACTCTGGGACGAAAACTAAGTATGTGTTAACAAATTAATTTTCTTGTTAGTTTTCTTGCCAGTCAGAGAGTACCTCTATCATAAACTAAATACAGTTGTAATCCTTCAAACGTAGGAAAATATTTTGTCTCGTGCGAGCTTACCTCACCCCTTCGTGTCAGATTTCTGTGTTTTAAGTGTGTTAGCATTATCTGTATAGCATCGTGACAGGTTCATTTTTGGCTAAATTTGGAAAGAGGCATGTGGGAGGGGGAGGTTGAAATCTGCTTATAATAGTGATAAAGCGGTTGCTCAATGAGCTGTTGGCCCCGGGTGCTCAAATGTCTTGCTCCGGTACTGGGTATCGGTCATGTTACCAGTAACATGCTATGTCTGTGGTACTTTTATCGGAACCAATGCAGCATTAGTGTTACCTTTAAAACTGGCATTGTGAGAGAACTAACTGTTCACTGCAGGAAAAGTTGAAGCTAATGAGCGAAGCTTCCTGGAAGCTCTTGGTTCGTGAGGTTCGGTAGGCTGTCCTATTTCGTTAATACCCCATTTCGATGTTTATTTAAGCTACACACCCTATTTCGATATCCACTTAATCCACTTAAATAGGAAAGAAGCTTCAAATGGGGTGGACAAATCCAAAGTGAAGTGGATATTATGTGGGTTTTGCTTAGACACTTTCTATTCGTATCACGGCGGAATTCTCTTCAGTTCAGTTTAGTTCCATGGGAGCTCCGAATACAATATGAGGTGAATACTGAATTGGCAACGTTCCATCGTCATGTGGCAATGCGAAACATTAACTGTTAACTCAAATACACTTAAGGTAAAGGAAGTGTGCACGAAGTTTATAAGCAACCCGCTACCTATTGTTTAAAAATGTATGTACTGGTGATGCAATGGCTTGAGTATTGACCTTAGAACTCTTGAGTCTGTTAATTTCATGACAGTGGCAGACAGTTGAGAAACTACCTCATACATTTTTTGACACTCGCGTGGATACTAAACCGGATTTGACTTGCATTCTGATTTCTGAATTAGAAAGTTGGAGTTGAAAACATATGCAGTGCATGAGAGTTTTTTAGAACAAAGGTTGCGTCCTTGATATGGTTTAGTTAATTTGCTCTTACTCTGCCTGCAGTACACGGTTCATTATGCAACTTTAATCAAAATAAGCCGCGACCATTTTTTTTTCAGATTTGTGCGTAATGTTGTTAGCCATACTTTATCATTGTCTGGTGCAAAACGGCAAATACAAAACCCTGCTGTAAACGTGAGTTTTATGAATCAGTAAATTACTCATGAAACAACCCAAGTTAATAAAAATAAAACCTCGACCGGCTCTGAAAATGTTTTGAAACAAAGTGCAAAAATTTCGCTTATCCGTAATGGCTTACCCGAGTTACAAAATTGAACAGTTTCATTCTTAGGCTCATCTTCCAATTCCTAGTTTGGAGTTTTACTGCTTCTGGTTGTTAGTTAAATTCACATGAATGTGTACTTACGAAAGGAACGAAAGTCTTATGACTGCCAAAGATGTTGAAGGTAGTTTATTAACCTCCGATCTGAAGAAGTGTTTAAAAACGTGGTAAACCTGCATTGCATCAGTATAGTCAATTTATGTACAAGTAATTAGTGTGCATTATAGTTCGTTTCACTTTTGCAGTGATTATAATTAAAAATTTGATAACGGTTTTTACTCTGAAAGTTCATTATCAATACTTCGAATTGTTCAAGAAAACATGCACAACTTCTGATTAATGTTGGTAGTGTATTCTTTTATCTGAAGTTGTGCGGGTTTTCTTGAACTTCGAAGTATTGAAATTATTGTAATTTTTCAACCGACTTGTGGTTAAAATTTGCACTTGTGGTTGAAATTAAAATTCCTTCAACTTATGTAATTCATAGATACATAGTTGTGAAGTCGACTTGTGACCACTTCACTGCTGTGATAGCGTAGCTAATATAAATTTCCAGCAGACTTGTCATGATGAGGTTTTAAGTCGTCTGCAGGGGGTCGTAGAAGTCAGACATTTCCATATCTGCTAATTTTTTTAAATTCCTTATTTTCCTAGCATACTTTTTTTTTTCATGTTGCTTGTTCTTCTTGTTTTGTTTTTCGGCTTCAGACATATGAGGTAACGTTTAAAATTTGAATTATATAAGTGGTCTACTAAGATTTTCCCCTAAAAATTTCCCATCTTAACTACGGAGACCGACTGAGGCAAATTGGTACTACCTTTGAAGCCTGTAGGCTGAGAGGCAACCTATTCGGAAGTCTTCAATATCATCATTGGGCATTACAATTGCAGTTCTCTGCACGTCTTTAACAAAAGTAGCAGTACCACCACCAACTACTCTTGCACCCAACTTTGACTGAATTTCCATACAAATGGTGTAGTGTCTGTTTGGAACAACCCGAACATCTTGCAACCAAACACCAGACTGCCACCTGGAAAGCGGCTTACGACTGATGGAATAACCTGTAGCTCTACTTGTGCCTTCTTTTTTTTTGTGGTTTTGATGGTCTGTCCATGGCCGTGTGCTTATATGTTATGGTTATAAAAGGTACATTGCCCCGCACACATTTCATGTTCACGCTCAGCCGTGGGCAGCTTGATTTTCGATCGTATTCGGTGCATGCCAGTTTGCTAAAACTGCTTCGTTTTGCGACAAGGAACTCGCTAACCTGAACAAGTTGAATCTCAAAGGATAAATTATCGCCACCAATTATCGGATAAGTGCTTTAAATTTCTTACTAGTTATTTGTTAAATATGAGCATGATTGGAAAATTAACGTTTTTTCTCATGTCACCATGAGTGGTCTGTAAACAACATAATGGTTTCTTTGCAGTAATAGCTTAGTTCCAGTTTTGTAGATTAATGAACAATGGGAAAATAAAAAGGTTAATAAGCTAGTATAGTGTTTTACTGGTCTGCACCACTGTCATTGGAATTGACCATGGCTACTGGCCACGTTGCACGGAAAACATCCCTCAGAGGTTTTTGAGTTGGTGCATTATTTATGTTTGTCTTTGAACCGTTAAGTCCAGGAAGTACCAACCAGAGGTGAGAAATGGTCCCAAAATAGGCTAAAATGCATTTCCTAAAATGCATTTCCTCACAGCGCTCCGCCAGGCCCCTTGGCTGGAAGAAGAGGGCGCACAAATTATTTCGTGGAAACCCACCTTCCAAAAATTCTGCCTGCTCCCCAGTTAATATGTTATCTTAATTCAAGTCACCACGGTAAATGATAAAGCAGGTGGATATTTTCATCATACTGTCTACAGGCTCATGAACAGACATTGTTCAGCATCAAATTGCTAAATTTTATGAAGAAATACCCAGAAAATACGCTCAAATTCGAACTAGTTTGAATAGGAGCGTTTTTTCCTGGTTATTTCTTGTTATCGGTCAATCAAATTTATCTAGCTTAAATAATTCAGAGCTAGCTACACTAGTTTTATTAAATCGTAGCTAAAGTAAAGTGAACATGTTTTATTACCTGCAGGAATAGAAGAGCTTGCCTACCGGTAATATTTCTGAACATACTTGCTGTGCATTATTTTAAGTTGAAATTTGTAGAACACACTGGAACATAATATCTCACCCAGTATGTAAGATTAGTATTGAAAAGGCATTGTTTATGTCCACTAGGGTTCTGTAATGTTTTGTGAGATTTTCTGTGACTGACTTGTTTGAAACAACATGTTATTTTCAGAAGTTGGAGAACAGTCAAGTACAGCAATTAAATGACGGAGATGTACCCCATGCGACACCGATAAATAAAAACGAAGAGAAGATTAATGGAGGTCTATATGTGCCGACGAAACTAAATGCTCTGTACTGAGGAACTAGGTGGGAATTAGAATATAAAAACCGAGAAACACAAGAAAAGCTTATTGAAATGGAAAGATGTCATTGGATGGCTCTGAATTTTTCATCATAACCAAAATATGACTGCTTGAAATTCGTGCAGTTGGACTGTCAATTGTAATTTTTCAATAATTTGTGTTTTCATAAACTTTTTTTGTGCTGAAGGTCGAAAGTTTTTAAATTTCGCTTGTTATTTTAGAGCAGAATTTGGCACCTGATTTGTTTCTTAATAATGAAGTTGTCGAACTGTGCAAGTGTTCGTTTGTTTCTTGGGAGCCGTTCACTGTTTCTTGTCACAATACCGTACCAAATATGCGTCAGCTTACGTGACGATTAAAGACCACATGATTTGTGAAGCTGTGGCGGCCATTTCTGTATTATGGTGATGTAAAAATGATCTTCAGTTGAGGCATGTATGGAGAGCGAACCACTGTTAAAAAAAAAACTAGCTCTGCTTTGTTGTACTACGTCATTTTTCACTTTATAGCAATTTCTTTTATCCGTTTGATTACTTATTCATGAATATGTTGTTCAAATCAACCCGTGCTTCGTATACGGATTAACGTTACGAGCGAAATGAGCGTTCTGCTGCAAACGATGCCCAAGAATGGTTAAGGCAAATTGATTTCACGCGATGTAATGAGAGCTAAACAAGCTAAACAAACTGCATTAAGAGGCCGTCGTATTCAGCTGGTTTTGCATTTGTGTGTTAACAGATGGCATCCGACTGCAAGAGAATTGTCTATAAAGCCTTTGTTGTATTGTTTTGTTGTGCGAGTATAATAGTGTTTAAAAGATGTGCCATATATGATGACATTTTAGTAGCTGATCAATAACAGCACCAATTATTTTTGTCATGCTCCATGAGTTTGGTAAAGATTTATTTTTAAAAGCACCATCTGTACACATTCCTTTTGTCGTGTCAACATCGTTCAGTGGGACAGATCTACAAAACATTCGAAGTCGGTCAATCAAATGATCTTATTTAAACATTACATTCTAGTTCATAGATGAAAATTCTAGTAGAGAAGCGTTAACACTGGTTACATCAGCTGGTTGCAGTCCCTTCCCCTCTTAATACAATTGCAAATCATTAAAAATTAACAAATTTGCAGCTAAAGAATTAATTTGGCAAGTTAATGTGTCAAAGCCCACAGAATTTTGATGTAATATTTGTATTCGATTCATGGTGGTACTAAATACCCAAATATATTCTAACTTTCAACAAAATCTTTCTAATCTCTCCGAAGCCCAAAAATGAAACTACAACATGGCTGCTTCTGCAGATAAGTGTTTTTATGAAATTACGGCTGCCAAATTTTCTCGAATAATCGTAAAATAACAATTCGATGTGGGAAAGGAATTTGTAGTTTTTGTCCCACATTGTTGACTGCTTTAGACCTGCACAGTTGATAACATCGGTTTGTTCAATGAATTATATCTCATTCTTTATTTTACTTTGTTACTATAATGTTTTGAAACTACTTTAAAAACAATCGCTTAGAATGGACATATTTATGCATCCTAACATTGCTGTATACATTGTCATAGCATTATTGGCAAACTTTCGTGAAACACGGCTTACTACTTTTGAACTTTATCCAGGCAATGAGAGACAAAGAAGAAAGTTTCAGCTATTAAATAGTACCCTGAATTAATGTCATGTGTCACAAAAGTTTACCTTTAAGTACTTAGTTGTAATCACAGCAGTGTTAGAAGTTTAAAATTATAGCAGTGTTTTTAAAAATAAACTTTCGTTTTGGGATTGATTGAACAGCAAGCGAAAACATGTAAAAGTGGCAGTTCCTCATCTGAAGAAAATTTGATAGCTTTAGCGAAAGAAGCAGATACAGTGTAAGGGTAATAATGATACTTTCTTTGTATTAATATAAACAGTGCTTACTTTTTGAAATGAGGACAACCACAGTTTTTTTTAACACTTTTTATTAAGTCATTGTCTGTTTAAAATTTCTCCAACTTGTTAGCTACAAAGAGAAACTGGCTCAGAACTGACAAACATTTGGTACCTTGCACGTTTTAAACTATAGGTTTTTGTTGGTATTGCAACAAACCTGTTACACGCCATAGCTCATGTTGTAACATAATTGCAACCACATCTGAATGGTTTGTGCGAATTGGCTCATAATTTTCCTATCTCAATTTCCTTCAACTCCTGCTAATTAATAAGCCTACAAGTCGCTCAGTAATGTCCATACTACATGACAACAGTAGTTACGTAATTTAGACTAAGACACGGACATTGTAACCGTAAAAGTCAAATTAAAAATTAATCAACTTTCTTTTACATACAACCACTTCTCCCCTTATAAGTTAAAGTGGCATAATGGTATATGGAGTCGAGTTAGTGCATACCGTCATCCATTTAACAGAAGCAGCAGTAATTAGTATTGGGTAACTAAAATTGTGACTAAGATAATTTTACTATGTTTTTTACACGATTCACATGTTTCATTGCATTGATTTGCAATTTATTGCCATGACCTGAGTGATTGTGTTGTTTCTTGCATTTATTACTGTGTTGAAACTTTCAATGATGGGGACTGAAAAGCACTTCTATTTGATAGAAAGCAACGTATTTGATAAACATGTCCAAAAATTTGTAGATGTAGTAATGTAATATTTCTGTACATATATATATATATATAAAAGATAATGTCTGGTGTGTATAGGTTTTATGACAATCTTTAGTACAAATGCTGGAAGAGTCTAATTTTGAGTCGTGAGCGATTTTAGTTCTGTGATGACGTATTTGTGTTGAGCATGGCTGGTATTCTAAGTTTACTTTATGTACATTTGTGCTGATGACGGCATAGCTGCATGGTCAGTGTTGCCCTCTAGGGTTGACCCTACTGATTTTTAAGCTTATTGGTTTTGAGAATTTTACTCCCGTGATAGCAGCTGTGTACATCTTTTTACCTTGCTTTCGAGTTCTTATGCAAATTGGTAAACATGCCAGGTGTCTAGGTTTGTTTGCGAGCCATTGCCGCTTGTGTGTTTCTACCTTTCGTCACCATAGCTCTGTTGATGTTAATGTAAATACTACCGAAGTTTGCTTAGATCAAAAGAAAAAATTTTGTAAAAAGTCTAAGATTATATGGTATTATAATGCTCTCGAAGACAATTAATAGATAACAAATTAAAATTGTTATGAATCTATTGGTTGGTTCTGTCTCTTGATTTTTTTTTCAAGCTCCTACAAGTGCAGTTATGGCCATGTAAGTAACACTTGAAAGAAATTGCCTACAGAAGGGGTCTAGGAATTTATATGGGGTTACAGAGATGATCTTTGCAGAGGTTTTTTTGTAGCCATATTATATGTAGTTTGCTGGACTGACTCCTATTTTTGGCCCAGACACTGTTACGTTCTATTAAGCCTAAGATTTTTTGGGTTGGGGAGCGGGCAAATGTTTCACTTGTTCAAACACAGCTGACAAATGAGGCGGTGAAGACGGAATAGTGTCGTTTCGCATTTGAAGACATGACATTTGCAGGAAGTGCCGCAACCAGATTTTTACTGCTAGCCTAAAGTACTTATTTTTGTAATGCTGTATTTTTGTAATGCTTTCCAGTTTTGGAAATGCTACCCGTCCCAAGCATGAAATCTAATGCTCTCCCGGTCCCTGCAATGGCGCTCCCCGGGGCCCATGACCACCGCTAGGTGGTGCCACTTTTCCCGCTCTGCCTCACAGTTTGTTTTGGGACGCGACTGGTCACGATCGTTACGTTTCAATCATGGAAAAACCAACAAAACCAACTACCTGCCCTGGAAAGACCGGCAAGAAGTGTGGGAAAAGGCTCTATAAGTCGGATCCCCATGAATTTTGCTGGAAATGTAGGGTACGTGACTTCACTTCGTATAAGTGTGCTGAACATTGTGTAGGAATGGACCCGGACGTGATTGCATCGATCGCGTCAACACGGGCCGAATTGTACGCAAGGGCTGAAAGAAGGAGACGAGCTCGTGAACTGGCTTTGCTAGGAAACAATTCTGCGTCGACACAAGACAATGATATATATTTGGATTCGGGTGATGATTCTATGACGTCGGCAAGTGAGAATCAATTTCTGTTAGGTGCGGACGCTCCCTTTGTTCAACAGCAGTCCGGGTCTCTGACGAACCCGCCATCGACGGCGGACATCGCCAAAATGGTGGCCATGTGCGTGGACAAAGCATTATCCAAGAACGAAGAACAAAGGAAGGCAGACCAACTGGCGGCCGAAAAGAAACTGGCGCTAGCAACCCAAAAAGGCATTCTCGACACGTTTGAAAAATATTTTGTTCTTCCAAAATCGGGAAAAACACCATCAGTGCTGCCGATCGTGACCTCGACACCGATCCTTGATGACGGACAGGCCGAATGTCAGGATAATTTCACACCACCGGGATCGCCTAGTAGACAGTGCAATGCGGGTAAGCGAATTTATGATGTGGACGATTCGTCACCGAAACGTAGGCGGATTGGTGGCTCGCACGATCCTAACTGGTTGGTTTTAGGGTCGTCCTACAAACCTCCGACCAGCGATCGATGGGAACCACCCGGATTCGGTCTGGGGTGCAACCCTTGGCGAACACAACCGGACTTGCAATCGGACAGAGTGGACATGCGGACACGTCGGCTCCCCAGTCCGGGTTAACAGGGAACCCTGGACAGCAGCAGGTGGACTACTCGCAGTCCGGGTCTCTTGCTAGTGCGGCCAAGGCTACCCAACCCGTGCAACCGCCGTGGGGGCTGCCGGGATCCTGGGAGAGTCAGTGGGCGACTTATGGCGGCCAATGGTTGTGGCCAAACATTGGTGGGTGGCAAATCCAACATGCACAGTCGGGTCCAGGTGGCCCACCCGTCTATAACTGGCCGACCGCACCCCCCCCCCCCCCCAAACGGGAGTGGTCAGTTTGCGGCAAATTCACAGTGTCAAGTGGATGGAAGTGCTCCGTTAAGTGTCAGTGCCAGTGTCAGTGCGCAACACGGATATATCATGCCCTCTTCTGTTGTGTCACAGTGTGCGACGGGTAGTGCGGACACCGATACCAACCTCCCCGACAGACCCTGGTATGGGCGGTAACGGGACTACACAGGGTCCGATCGACCCGGACATCTCGAATGGCAACCCGGACATGGGGTACACAACTCAGGAGGCGATTGAGTGGACCTGGGTGGTGGATGAGGTTTATCGGTCACTACCCAGTGTGTTCTGCCCTAAAGTGGTGATTCCGGAGTCACCAGAAGGGGAACCTCCAGCCACTTCTTATGCAAACCAGGACCGAGTGACGAAAGCAGTACACAACCTTCCCCAATCGCAGGTGCTATTTCGCCAGCTCCTGGTCAATGGTGGCATACTACGCGACAAGGGGAAAGTGTTGTCAGCGGTGACGCCCATCCCCCCTCCAGACTTGACGAAGGGTAGTTTTTTCTTCACGGTGGGAAACGCGGGTGCTCCACGTACGGGCAGATACAAGACTTGCGACGAAACCGAGTACGTGTCTAGCGAATGTAAGATGGACAGGGAATCGGCGTTGCCCAGACCCCCATTCGTGAAAGTGCCTTCCAATCAGTTCGAGGAGGACGAAAAAGTGCTTCGGGCCAGCCTCCGTGCTACATCGACAGCCGACATGGCATACGCAGCGGCCACGGCGAGATTGAAGGATTTTCTAGCAGCCGAACCCGACGACAGGGACATTACTGACATTGATACTGCAATCAAGTTGATGAGGAAAGCGTCAGAGTTCCACACCGACGCTATTAATTGGGGGACTCGGTCGCTATTCAACTCAGTTCTACATCGACGGGACTCCTATCTCGACGGCTCGCAAGAGGGCCTGTGTAAGGACACACTCAAAATTTTGCGGCTTCTGCCAGTGCATCACTCATCCTGGCTCTTCAACGGGCAGCTACTGTCTATCGTGCCTGAACTGCGTGACAAGGTCAAGCCAACCACCCCATCGTTAAAACCACGCACCGGCGGGAACAACCGTGGTGGGAACAGGCAGCCTTTTCGCGGACAGGCCCCCCGAGGGAGTGCCTTACATTCGAGTGCGCAGAAACCGTTTTCACAAGGACAACAACCACAATCTGGACAGACCCGACAGGGGAGAGGTCGAGGCGCTCAAGGACGTGGGGCTTTCCCACGCAATAGAGAGGGTGGGGGCAGGGTCCCGCCTGCACGAAATTTACCAATTACTGGCACAACCATCCCGGACGCTGCACCACCAAGTAGCCGGGAGAATAATGTACCATCTCGGAGAATGGGAGTTGCTGACGGGCGATCGATTTGTAAGGTCAGTGGTGGCAAGGGGTTATACCCCAAACTTTATTTCGCCCCCCCCCCCCCCTGACCGAAAAGCCTCCACACTGGCTTCTCACCAGAGACGAACCGAAAGAGTATGTGGTGGAAGAAGTGTTGACGTTAGTGCGAAAAGGAGCCGTACAAGAATCGCCACCGGGAACAATGGGGTTTTACAGTCCTGCCAGAGTCATCCCGAAACGGAGCGGGGGCTCACGTCTCATATTCAACCTGCGCCACTTGAACCGTTACATCAGGTCCGATCATTTCAAAATGGAGACCCTGAACTCGATCAGGGAGGCCGTCCAACTGGAGGACTTCACTATGTCGATCGACCTAGAGGATGCATACCTCCATATACCCCTTCACCCGAGTGTATACCATCTTTGCCGACTGGTTTGCCTAGGGAAAACATACCACTTTGTAGTTCTTCCCTTCGGCTTGTGCACGTCTCCTCATGTATTCACTGTAATGATGAAGCCGGTGTTGGCGGCACTACGCGTGATGCTCAGCGATATCCATGCGTTCCTGGACGACTGGCTGCTGCTGCGTCGTTCCATTCTGGAGAGGAACACAGCGCAGTGCGTCGCGCTCCTATCCAAACAAGGACTAGGGATCAATGCGGCGAAGTCACGGCTGGAGCCAAGCCGGGAGTTCGATTTTTTGGGAGCTACCTTCAACACGATGACGACCTTCTTAGTGAAACCATCGAAAGCAAGGTGTGTTCAGGTGTCGGCGGCGGCGGGGTCCTTACTCGAACGACGATCGACTTTGGCGTGGGAACTCGCAAAGATCATAGGCCAGATAACTCATGTGCGGCGATAGTATCGCTGGGGGCGTGGCGTGTACGACCAATACATTGGTTGCGGAAACTGGAGTGGAACATCTGGGGGTCGTGGGAGGACCAGGTTTCACTGGACAGGGCTCCCATCGAGGCGATCGAATGGTGGACGGTCCGCACCAATCTGGAGGAAGGCGTGCCGATCCATATCCTGGCGTCGGACTGGGCCCTCATCACGGACGCGTCCTCCTCGGGGTGGGGCGCGACCATGGGGGAAGAATAGTCGGCCGGGGAGTGGACGTCGGAGGAAAAGGGGCTCCACATCAACATACTGGAGCTTCGTGCAGTTTTCCTTGAGCTCGCATGCTGGAAGCGCAAGGTGAGAGCATCAGTGGTGACGGTGTTATCCGACAATACTTCGGCAGTGTCTTACCTGAAGAGAGGGGGGGGGCATGCACTCGTGCTCATTATTTCAGGAAGTGAATCGAATATTCCAACTGTGCGCGGACTTTGCAATTACTCTGGTCCCGAGACACATTGCCGGAATTCTCAATGTGCTAGCGGACGAGCTCTCGAGGGGAGGGAAGATCCCAACGACAGAGTGGCGTCTGCATCAGGAGGTGTGCAAGAAATTATTCAATCTGTGGGGCACCCCGACACTGGACTTGTTCGCGACTCGTGCGAATGCCCGACTTCCCCTGTTCGTGTCCCCGTATCCGGACCCGTTGGCCGTGGCGACGGACAGCCTAAGCATGAACTGGGACAACCTGTTCGGATATGCATTCCCACCGTTCAAGATACTGTAACTAGTTCTCAACGAAATCAAACAGTCAACAGGAACATTCATTCTGGTGGCCCCCTGGTGGGAGACGGCACCGTGGTTTGTAGATCTCTGGACAAACAAGATAGAAGCCCCGATCAGACTACTGTTGAGAACCGATATCCTCGCGCAACACCAAGGCAGGACCCTCCACCCCAACCCGGGGATCCTGCACCTTCACGCCCGGAGGTTATGAAGGAAACATTAGTGAAAGACGGCTATTCACGGGTTGTTTCGGAGGTGGTAGTGGAGAGTATAAGGGACTCGTCAAAGCAGATTTATGAAGGGAAGTGGAAGGGATGGGCGGTGCACCCCAAAAGGAGTAGACCCACTCCATCCTTCACCTCAACAATTGTGCGAATTTTTAATTCCTTGTTTGACAGCGACCTAGCACTATTAAGGTTACAGAGCGGCCATAAACTCTGTGTTGACGGTGTCTGGGAGTAGGGAGGTGGCCAACAGCCCTGTGGTGTCACGTATTGTCCAGTCCTTTAGTGTTTTGAGGCCCAGAGTGAGGAAGTTGTGCCAACAATGGGACCTGCCCGGTGTGCTACAATACCGTTCGAACCGCTGGGGACAGCGTCGTTTGAGCACTTAACAATGAAAGCGGTGTTCCTACTTGCCGTCGCAACGGCTGCACGACAAGGGGAGTTGGCAGCCCTAGCGAGGGGAACTGATTTCTTAAGAGCCACTAGTGACTGGTCCAGAATGTCATTGTTACCCCATTTGAAGTTCCATGCGAAAACGCTTGGAGTAGACGAAACGCCAACACCAATAGTGTTAACGGCGCTGGGACCGACGTTGGAACCAGGTTGTCAGACAGGCTACATTGTCCCGTGAGGGCGATGCGGTTCTCTCTGGCTCGTACGATGGAAGTAGTTGAAACCAAGCCAGTACTCCAAGAGCGACGCGATGACAACCCGTGGACCCCGCTATTCGTCAAACTCTCGGCGAATGGAGAGGAACCGACACGGGAACCAGTGACCCCAGGAATTATAAGCAGGTGGATCTGCCGTGTAATCGAAGGAGCCCACCAGCAGGGGCTGGGTGACTCCACTGGCACCATCAATGCTCATGAGGTTAGAGCGATGGCATCATCCTGGGCGTTAGCGGCGGTTCATACCATGTCGGAGGTCTTAGAAGCTGGTAGATGGAAGAACCGGAACACGTTTATCGCCCATTATCTCAGAGGGGTGAAAACGACGACAGGGAGCAAGAGGGTACAGTTCATGTCGGCGGGTAAAGTGGTTCGTGGGTGATGTAACAGGTAAGTCTCCCACACCCGGGAAAAAGGGTAAGAGCCTATCGATGCTTGTATTTTGGAGATTATCGGTGGGTTGGTCTTGCAATGGCGAGGGTTCGACGGGGTTTTA
>JAHWFP010093169.1:728-12708 GCA_023313725.1 Lithobius niger | reverse complement strand
TTTTTCCAGGGAGGGGTGCAAGGGCATAACGGTGGGCTCCTTTTCAGTAAGTATACAATATTGGGGTGAAAGGACTCCCAACCCTGACCAAAAGGGAGCAAGTTTTGTCCCCCCCCCCTCCCTCCCTTCCTTCCTGGACATGTGTGCCTTGCACCGTTTGCACCACCCCTAATTGTGGCCCTGCTTGCTGGTAGTGGTTGAACGCAGTACTTGATTTCTGTTATGGACAGACTTGTAATTGTTACTATGGGGGGGGGGGTGTAAAAGTTTACCTATAATAGTACGGTAGGGTGCCCCAAGAAACCCTTCTAGTTCATACACAGCAATGAATTATTTTACGATTTTAGACTGGTTGGCAACTGCATAACGTTAGCTTGAAACTGCTGAATTTTCTGCAACAAATAAATTTCTATATGCCATGAAAATTTACATTATCCGAATTTTAGCATTCTCCTCCCATGCTGTTTGTATTAGAGATTAAGACTGGAGCGTTGCCAGCGTCGTTACCTTCTGCGCATTGGATCTGCACATCGGATCTGTGCAGCCTCCTTCGTATATAAGCCGAGTCAACGGCTGCTGTATAATCTTTTCTTCTCTAGATATTGACTACGTCGGACGTGCTGTGTACTGCTGTACGATCTTCGGTTACCCTCCATCTATGCCACGAGGAAAGGGTGCGCCCTGGGAGCCTGTGGACCAGACAACATCTCCATCACCGACAGCCGAAATTTCGCTCGTTGATCCCCCATTACCGGGGTTCTCTACTTTTTCTGCGGCTTGCCCTCAGTCACCAGGTACCGGGATGCTTCGATCTACGGTCTCCATTCTAGATGCGTCTTCCTCGGTTCCCGCTGCACCGACCAGTCCCACCCAGGATACGGTTACCACGTCTCCCCTACAGTCAACCACACCCGTCTTCCGACCTTCCCGGTCTCCAAAAGGAGCTCCTCTCAGCTAAGAAACATTATGCTTACCTGAAGCTCCAAATTAAGGCACGGCGGTCCGCAACCAAGCGAGGCTTCGGCACCACATGGACGGTCCGCTGCACCTCTCCTCTCATTCTTCACATGCATCCACCAGTTTGCGTTCCAAAGATACCGGCCATCATGACGGTTCTCTCTCCAAAGAACGGGTCCATGCTTTGATGGAATCTGCCCTGCGACTCTGAAGCCTGGGTAGCTTCTGCTGTTAAGAAACCTGGGTTACTCCAGGAGGGTGCCGGTCTTTCTCAGGACGCACCAGCAGCATTTTCCTTTCTCGTCCATCGCATCCCCTTTCGGTTGATTCCGATGACTCGATCTCTGTGACTAGTGTTCCGGTCCCGTCAGTCACCTCAGGGGACCAGCCCTTACGGCATGCCCACTTTGATCCTCCTTTCCCATAGGACCTAGCTCCCTCCAAAATTCCCCTTCCAGAGTTATTGAAGACCGTCAAGAACATCAACCGGACTGCTTCTTGTATAAACCTTCCCCCGATGTCGCCTAGTCAAGCTAGAATCGTGAATTGTCCACAGCTTCGGGTTCGGTCTTAGAGACCGGCTTCCCCGCCACCATCCAGTCCTCGGACAATCGACTACTTTGCTAACAACTCTTCTTTGGACAGGTGGTGCCCTTTTGGGCATCTGTTCACCTCTTGAACTGTATATGGAAACCTTCACCGCCTCGTCCTGGTCGAGAGACTGCCTTCTTTCGACCATCAGGTGACGTTACCGCCAACCCGCATCCTCCATGAAGTAACATCAGACATATTTTGACTCTGCCGGTCGCTTTGAATGGTTCTCTCCCTGCACATACCGGGCAACCGCAACGTGATCGGGGGTTCTCTGGCTCGACGGTCCCCACCGTCAAGGGAATGGACACTCGAGACATCCACATGCGAATCTCTTTTTCTGTTGTGGGGTTGTACCATGGTAGCTCTCTTTGCCACGAGGTTCAATGACAGACTTACTCAGTTCGCCTGCCTGGTCACTCCCGATAGGAATCATCTATTCGGTTACCTCTTTTCCCCGCTGAAACTCATGCCTCTGGTTCTCCACAAAATCTCCCGGTCCTCGGGTCTATTCATCGTTATAGTTCTGAACTGGTCTTCGACCGTATGGTTCCCGCTCTACTACACGTCCTGGTGTACTCTCCTCGTCGCCTTCTAGACACATCGTCCCTGCTCTCCCAACACCAGGGAACTGTGTTCCATCACCGACATCAATCACTGCGGTTACACGGGTGGCTTCTATCGTCCGATTTCTCGAAGCAACAGGCATTTCTACAGAATAGGCCTCCTGCATTGCATCCGGAGCTGTCCGTGCTTCTACCAATAAAATCTACGACAGCCACTGGCGACGATGGTTTCGTTGGTGTCTCCCACAACAAATCAAGCCGATCAATCCCTCTGTTCCCGAACTCTTGCGGTTCCTAGATCATCTCTGTCAAGAAGGCCTTCGCGGTGCCACGATCCTTGTCTACTGCTATGTTCCGTGAATTATGTTCCGTGCAGCCGGCAGTCTCTTTTATTGACAATTGATGCGTCCGCGCTTGTCACATCATTTACCATAGAACGACCGGTAGTACGTTGACTCTTCCCGGACTGGGATTTGTCTCTCGTCCTTACTTCTCTCCTTTCCTATCCCTATTAACCATTGGTCTCCTTTGCACTGAGGCGTTTGACACGCAAGACGGTCTTCTTGATCACTCTCGCCGGTTGCCTTCGCTGTAGCGAGGCACAAGCATTGTCTGCCACACCTAGCGACTGTTTATTCTTGATGATCACTTGGGAGTTACTCTTAACGCCACGGTCTTCTTTCCGAGCCAAAACTCAGAAGCCATCAGAACGATGCCGACCCTTCATTTTTTCGGCTCTCTCTAACATCTTAGCTGATGAACCAGAATGATCCCTCTGTCCGGTTCGAGCTCTCCAGTTTTATTTAATGGCATATAAGATGATTTGCTGAGGATGGTCCCAACTGTTCCTTCCCTTCACTGCCAAATATGGGGAAACTTCGGCTAGGATGGTCACAACTTGGATCAAGACAATCGTCTCCAGGCATACAACGCCATTAATGTCAACTGCGTAGAGCACGACATTCGTGTTACCGCTCACGAACTTCGTGCTATTTCAGCATCCTGGGTACACCATAGCAACATTCCCATCACTGACATCATGGAAGCCGCTTCTTGGAGGAATCCGACAGTGTTCACCTCTCACTACCTGTGAGACATGACGGCGCACGCCGACGGTTTATACTGGTTGGGTCCCTTCGTGGCCGCCAGACCGGTACTTTAATCCCCTCAAGCACACGGTCCTTTTCCTCCTGTATCCTGTTTCTCTACTACAATCGTGGTGAAGTTTACACTTTTCGGGATCCAGCGTGCTACCTTAAAGGAGGTCCGTCACGCCATTTGACGAGGTCAGTGGAATGCTAAAATTCAGGTAATGGAAATTTTCATGGCATATACAAACATCAAAATACCAGGGGCACTTGGTTGATTTTAGTTTCTATTGCATAAATGAAAATATACATTACCTCATTCCCACCCTCCTCCCCTCTATGTCGCTACTGGCACATGACTCGGCTTATATACTAAGTTTTTAATCTCAAGTACAAACAGCATAGGAGAAGGAGAATGCTAAAATTCAGGTAATATATATTATCATTTAGGCAATAGAAACCAAAATCAACCAGGTGCTCCTGGTATTTTGATGTTTTCAGTGCTGCAAATTCTCTCCTACTTGAATGCCGGTCTAGCTTAAAAAAAGAGAACTGGAAGCTAGTGTTGCCTTCTAGACGAAACGAGATTTGAGATCTTCATCTTTTGACAACATTTAATTTTAAATTCTTGTTACTTATTTCGGTCTTGAATAGAAAAAAATCTTTTCTCATCCTGTATTATTTTTGCTCGACTTTTCTTTCTCCTTGACATGTTGCTATGAAAGATGAAGAATGCCCACAACAAATTGGATGGCATTCTCACGGTCATGTTTAGCCAGATTGTCCATACCACGACCACAAGTTGATTACCCTAATTTTGAGGACACTTGAGCAGCGTACCTTTGAGTTTTTTTGAGTGTGAACGTGAATGGGGGCATGCATCTGACTTTACAATGAAGTAAATGTAACACATTCTGATAAGGCCAAAAGAAATAAATAGATTTGTAATTTTCCTTCCTATTTCATGGTTTCACCGCGAGGAAGTAGCACTAAACTGAACTGTTTTGTTATTTGAATAGCTTAGGCAACTTTCCCGGAAAGTGGGGGGGGGGGGTAGTAGAGAACAAAGAACAAAATAAAAATAAGGTTGGATATTCCTATTCACGCATGTAAAATGTCGGCTGTGCCTCGCCAAAACGAGAAATAAAGTTGAGTTAAATTCGAGACAATGGAGATTTTTCCTCGTGTCGATCTTACCTTCAATCACCTCGGCCATTTCTCAACTTGCAAACACACTGTCTCGACCTCGTCTCGTCTGAGTCTTGGGTTAACAAAATGACAAGATTATGTCGTCCAGATGTCAACGCTAGTTCCGGTCTGAATAAAACTTTGGTTGAATGCAAATATCCGATTCATTTGCTTGAATAGTGATGGGAAAGGCTTACTGTACTGCTAGCTAATTGAAGATACACATTAGTAGCCACAGAAATAATGCATTAGTTTTATCTCCCTGGCCAACACCTCGTGTGGTATCATCTGCTCTCTTACTTCTGAAGCTGATGTTCCATGAAAGCATCATGATCCACTCTGTACAGTATTCCCCTTGCTATCATTCTTCCAATTTATCTTTAAAATGTTGTAATGCCTGCCCAGTGACCGCACATGCAGAACTCTGTGTGTTCCTCTGTTGTGGTGTAACACCATCCATTTCTCCCTTCGTGCGTTTTATTGTATACACTCGACAGTAGTCCTACACCGATTGTAAACCATTGGACGTTCCTCTTTCACGGGTAATGGACGTTGTGTGGGCTGAACATATTCCTCGCGTAACGGACTTTGTGTGGTTCTTTATTCTCATTCTGGTCTTGAATTACCCCCCAATGTTCTTCCTTGTTCTACTCCTTAGGTCACTGCATCTTGTACTAGTCTTGTAGTACCTGGTCTGGTAATAAGACCTCATTGTCATTTGTTAACGCATTTGTTGGTAGCTGATCTTTACCGACATGATCAGGAATATACGTCAAGGCCTTCAAATTACAATCTTTCTCCTGCCTTTGCTTATATTCTTCCACAAACTAACATCTCTGCTTTGAATAACCCTCCATAATTCTGGAACCCGTATTCTGCATTCTTCCGTATTGTTTTTTGTTGATTACTATTTTAGCCAACCATGACTCTATTTGCTTTTGCATCCCTCTTGTATACTTGTCCATCCTTAAGTAAGCTGCTCCATATTCTTCGGAAGGAAGTGATTCTGTAAGCTGGTCTCTGTTGTTTTGTTACGCTTATTTTAGGTGTTCTGTTGAGCTTATCTCTGGTTCAGTATTGTGTGGGTCTCATTCATCAATGTTCAGTTAAGCATGTTGGCAGTACCGTTTTTCTGAGGCATATATATGATTCTTTATAGTGCTTGTGTCCTTCCGTGGTGAGATACTGCTACAAAAAACCACTACTATAAAGTTTCCCCACCGTTTTCGGTTTGTACGACCTTTAATATTCGCCCTGTTTTTTTTCTATCATGCCTTTCCATTGTTTGAAAGTGTTAAAAGTTGAAAGTGCATGGGAATATGAACCTCGCTGAGTAACCATCTCCCTTGGGCACGTTCAATTGGACAAACCCTAGTTACGTCATTGGCTTGGTGTATTTTTTTTAAAATTCAATACATGATCTTACACATTAAATATGCTAGTAATATGAATATAGGCATTTTCCAACGTCATAGCTAAAGTCAATAAGTGTTTTGACCAAACGTGCAAAGACATCGGCATTTTCACAGTAGTAGCGTCAAGAGTAATATGGATTGGTAGCGTGAAGTAAGATCCCAGATAGTTATATTCTTTACAATCCAAAGAATAATTGTTGTTGGCAGTGCAGTTAAAAAGTAAATTTTGTCGGCCCCCAGTCAGGCCGGCTAAAAATTGTTTCTATTGCTAGGAAAATACATAACCTGTTAATTTTTGCGTAAGTTCCCCAAACGTTGCTGTTTCCCTGGATGTTTTTGGGTGCTGGATAGCAGACGGCGTCGTAACCCTAACTGCGCTTAATTTCCGTGCAGCTCCTCTCTATTTAAAAGTGCTGTAGAGCGTTCGTTCCTCATCATTTTACCTCTCAATGTGTCAGGCGGAGATTCGAGAGGGTGGGTATGGTTATGTATTTTCCTAGCAATAGAAACAATTTTTAGCCAGCCTGGCTGGGGGCTGGCAAAATTTACTTTCTGTTGCTGGAAAATCCATAACCATTAACCATTAAGTTTTGTATTAACAGGTAGACCTCGTCAGAGTTTACAATTGACAGGTCCCAGTTGAGGAATGTGCGTCTTACTGCTGGTCTTTCAATTTCGAATGACTTTACCAGAGATGAGATTCTGTAGTCTTCGAGGAGATGGGTGCTACCTGCTGCCCTGGATACAGTGTTTATTGCTGATCGGTAGACTAGTATGGTGGATCCCTTACGGCCTTCCCTAAAGATGGTGTTTAAGAATTAAGGCTGGCAGTCAGCGATCCCCGTTATCCTTGCCAGACCTGTTGCTCCAGCAACAAAATGATTATTATTATTATTATTATTTTAGAAAATCGCCTATAGGAGGATTGATAGGATTGATTTTCCCTCCGTCACACCAATAAAACCACTTTATCCAGTGGCTGTCGTAGATCCTGTTGGATGATGCTTTGATCGAGGCTGATGCAATTCTGGTGGCATCTTCCTCATGAATTCCTGCCTTTTTGATGAGTCTGGGGATAGTAGCCACACGTGAAGTTGTAGCGTTTCTAGGTTTGGTAAGTTTTTGTGCCTTTTTGTTGTGTTAGAAGATCCAGAATGAGTGGGAGGTTTCTTGTGTCGTCCACTAGTAGAAGGAGAAGGTGCTGGCCAGTTTGGTGCGATCAGTAGGAATATGCTGTTGGTGTGGCTTATCTTTTTGCAGAACTTTTGGCAGGAGTTTGAAGGGAGGGAACAGGTAGGCGTAAAGGTTTTCCCAATTGAACGTTAGGGCGTCTATCGCTACTGCTTTCTGGTCCGGTATCGGGCTGATGAAGAGGGGAAGTCTGGCATTGTGCCTCGTTGCGAGTAGGTCCAACATTGGGGTTCCCCATGTGTTGAAGAGTGATTCACAAATGGATCTCATTAGTGTCCATTCTCCTGCAGGTGGTTTCTTCCACGAGAGTGAATCCGCAATGACGTTCCTGTGCCCGGGTATGTGTAATGGAAGGATTGTTGTTTCCAGTTGAATGCAAAGGTTGAAGATTGGGGATGTTATCTCGTGGAGATTTCATGACCGTGTTCCGGCTCCATTCTTTAAGTAGGCGACATCAGTCGTGTTGTTTGCTTGGATTTGGATGGTTTTCCCTTGGATTATGTTTTTGAAGTTCCATAGTGCATGGAACTTCGGCTTTCATTTCCAGGGTGTTGATGTGGTCTGTGTTTGGTTCCCAGGTTCCAGATGCTTCCATGTGACCTATGTGGGCTCCCCAGCCGTGTAACGAGGCGTCGGTTAGGGGTTTCAGGTCTGGATATGGTTCGTGAAGGGGTACCGTTTCCAGAAGGTTGTGGATTTGTGACCACCACGGAGGGATTCCTAAGGAAAGTCTTTGGATGTCAGGTGCCGTTTGAGGGGGTGAGGATTTGGCCCCAAGTATCTATTCTGTAATGGTGAAATGGACGTGTCATCCATCGGCCATGCTGTATTAGGCTCGCCATTGAGTCCATTTTCCCGATAAGGGAGTTCAATTTTGTTATGGGGTGGTCCTTCCTTTGGCGGAATTTGCGGATGTTTTGCAAGTTGTCTTCTATTCTCTCTAGTGAGGGTTGGATGTTGGATTTCGTTAGGTCGAAGTCTGCTACGAGGAAGGTGAATTGTTGGTCGGGGTGAGTCTGGATTTTATATAGTTCACGCCGAACTGTAGTTCTGTCAGGAGGTTGATGGTGCGATCTCTGTTCATAGACAGGATTGGGGGGGGGGGGTTGATGGTTTAGGATCCAGCCGTCTAGGTTTGCTCCGGTGTTGATTTCTTCCTGATGTAGATAAGCCAGAACTGGTTTTAGTACCATCGTGAAGATCCTTGGTGCTGCGTTTAGTCCAAACGGGAGACATCTGAATTGGTAAACGTTTCCTTTGTGCAGAAACCGGAAGAGGTGTTCCGATTCGTGCAGAGGAATATGAAGATAGGCTTCTTCTAAGTCGATTGATGCAGTCCAATCGTTGGTTTTTAGAGAGGAGCTAATTGATGCCAATGTTTCCATCTTTTCATCAAGTGTTGGTTTTTTATGTATTTGTTGAGAGGTTTTAAATTGAAAATCATTCTTTCTCCTCCGGATTTTGGTCTGAGGAAAATGTGGCTGTAAAATCCCGGGCCAAAGGGTGTGGAGCATTTCTTTATCGCCCTTTTTTGTAATAGCGTTTGAACTTCCATCTCTAGTTGTGGTATGATGGTCGAAGAGTGTTTCCATGGTGGTGTCTTGGTCAGAGGTGGTTTGGAAGTAAAATTGGTCGGAATCCGTCTTGGATGATTGAAAGAACTTGGAATTTTTGGTGATCTTCTTCCAGGCGGGTAGGAAGTGTTTTTGTCTTGCTCCCACTGGATGCATCAGGGGTTTGGCGTCACTTCTTTTTTTCCCGCTTGGGTGAGCAGAAGTGGCTTCTCACGTTTTCTGCCTCCAGTTCCTTTCGATGAGATGTTGGAACGGTAGGATTGGTTTGACCGAACGGACTGGTTAGTGTTCCGAAAGGGCTGATTATTGTTTTGGTTGTCTGCTTTGGAGGGGTAATTCTTTGGCATGACTCTGAGTGGTAGTTCCCTGTTTGATTCGGTTTGTTACCCGGTTGGTGTTTGTTTGATCGTTTTTGCTTGAACGGTTTAGGTTTTTTGGAGATGTCCAAATGAGGCGTCAAGGTTGGAATTAATCCATGAAAAAGGGAACTTTACTCATGTAGGGGAAGGTTCCTGAGCTTGAAACTGGTGGATCCGTTTAGGTTTGATGTGGTAGCAAGGGCAGTGTCTCTTAGTAGAAGCGTGATGTTGAAGAGGGCCCTCGTCAACCATTTTAGTGCATTGTAGGTTGCAAATCTTGTCTTTTGAAAAAGTTCGGAAAGTAAGTTCAAAAGGTTTTCCATGTCTTGATCTGATGGATTGGACGACAATTTTTCGCACAGGGCGTTGATGGCAGTGTAGAATACATAAGCTTGTGAGATTACCTTGAGGCCCAATCTTGTGCATTTATCGGTGTCGAGAAGAACGGATGTCGGTGCTTCGGCTTTCCTGGGCAGGTGGAGACCTGTCCGAAAGTTCATGGATACTTCAGTTATTAAAAATTCTGACTCCGGATAGGTGTCAAAGTTCTTGAATGCTGTTGCACCCTCTCCGGTTGGGCGGAAGAAGGAAGATTCTCTGCCAGATCTGGGAGGTGATAGTTCTTTATCTAATTCGAGGGGTTCACCGTGTCCTAGTATAGTGCTACCGTGTTGTAACAGGCATGTCAGAAGTGTTGTTGACTGGCCCAGTTTGGGTTGTTGTTTCACATTTTTATCCCTGAGGGTGAAGCCGAAACCAGTGGTTAAACCTCTGTTGATGGAACATCGTCGAACTTGCAGGCTTTATACAGGAAGCAGTCCGGTATTATATCCTCTGCAGCCTTGAGGAGGACAGGTAGTGGAATGTTGTTTGACTCATCCGGTGTCGGATCCAGAAACCTAATGTGACGACCCTGGTTTGGATGAGCATTCGTACCTGCTGCGAATGGGTTTGTTCTTTTACTGAGCGAGCGTTGGAATTTGAAGCGGAGTTAAAAAAGCATTCGCATTCGTATTTGCATTCGGATCAAAGGCATTAACATTCATCCCAAAGAATGCATTCGCATCCAGAGTTCTTTCTGCATTCGCATTCGCATTTGTGTTGGATCTTGTGACTTGGTTGAGGAGCGATGCGGTTATTTGAATCGTCGTCTTCCTTGTCGGTGATTGGGTTGTTGACAAGGGGCGGAAGTTTGTGCGAATGCTTGCTTTTCTTCGACTGCTTGAGGAGGAAGTGGAAGTTACCAACTCAGCCATTCTGTTGTTGTGGGTTGAAGCGGAAACGGAAGGAGGTGGCATTTCCGTTCGGATGCCAAAATCTTCAATAGCTCTGTGAGCGAGACGATTCACTTCCGGGTAAGTGATGCACGGAGTCTGAGACGATCGAGATGATAGGTCGAGGGGTTCAGAATGCGAGCGTGCTGAGAGTAGTTTACGCATTCGTTTGAGTTTCCGGTAAGCCTCACGGGCCTCAAAGAAATCGGCGTCGAAACTGGAAGGGTTGGCACTAGAAGCAGGGGAGTGTTGTCTGGCTTGCAGCGGTGAAACGTCATTGGATACCGGGGGAATGCAGTCTTCCGGTTGGTTATCCAATTTCTTTTTTTTACGAGTCTTTGCATTAGCATTAGCATTCGCCATAGCATCCACAGGGTTTGTGTCAGCCGAAGCGTCCGCATTCGCATTTAAATTCGCACTCGCAATTGCATTCGTATTTGCATCCGGAATTGATGGTAGGACTGCAGAAGCGATTGCATCAGGGTCGGCAGCGGGCACAGTTAGGGGACGCAAAGATCTCTCCGTAACCTCGGCAGGTTTACGCTCTGGAGGAAAAATGACGAGGAAAGAACGCGCTACGGCACTTTATATAGAGAGAAGCTGCGCTGAAATGATGCGCTGTTAGGGCTACAACATCGGCCGCTATCCAGCACCGAAAAACCTCCAGTGAAACAGCAACGTTTGGGGAACTTACGCAAAAATTAACAGGTTATGGATTTTCCAGCAATAGAAACCATATTTTCTCTGTTTAGATCATCAACCTCGTACAGCAATAGCAGACCGAAACACAATAACTAAAGAAGTAGCAAAGTAATGGAGATAGTCTCCCCTAGTCAACAGCCTCCGAAATTCAAACCTGACTCCATCGTAAAGTGCGCTCTGCATTTTAACCCCTTATTAACATTATTATATGTTAGTTCATCTTTACAAAGCAGCTCTACTTTCAGACAAGAATTCAATTTCTGTAGCATCCAACCAGATAGTCAACCAGTTAGTCAGCAGAGCAAAAAAAAAAAAGAAAACAGAAAAAGAATTTGAACTATAGATCGAATGAAAGTGACTTCAAGAATGAGCAACCGGCAATTAGCAGCAATAACATCTGTGATAAGCACATTAGGAAAGAGCAATAAAGCAAATCCGATGACAAATAGAAAGAAAAGGACAGAACATAAAGGGTTACCTAGTTTAGTAATAGTGATTAAAACAACGACACTTATTAGATTTACATAAATGTCTACGACATAAGCCATAGACAACAGCAAATGACATAAAAACAAACTGACAAAATCGACCGACAAATAACAATAGGCTCGTCTTTTATACTACAGTACTACTAATGACCATATGGAATGCTGTTAACTCCAGTTGCATCGAGCCAACATTTGTAATCTTAAAGCCAATTTATTCTGCATAATATTACAAATATTATGTTTCAATCTTCTTATGACTGTCTGATCGAAGCTACGGTAAGAAATAAGAATGCTTGTTTAAACCGATCACTAGTCACGATATTCTACAGAACACTTTTCTTGATACCTTTACTAGCCTTTTTACTGTTATCACCCAAAAATGACAGTCTGTATAGTTCCTATAAAAAGTGAAATAGGAACTCTTGATACTTCATTTTTAAATTTGCCTGTATTTCGTATTAATCTCGCTGTGCAATAGGTGTTCAATTTGGTAGTTGCTTGTATCGAATGCCGAATGTTAGCCAACATGCCGGTGTTTAAATCGGACTTGAAGACTTCATAAATGAATGAATCTCTATTAGACGCCA
>JAHWFP010093168.1:17924-31961 GCA_023313725.1 Lithobius niger | reverse complement strand
GTTAATGTCAAGTGCTTCGTAAGCTTGGACAATGACACTCTTTAGCCAAGTGGCAATCATGCGGGTGGAAGTAGTGCCGACTTTATTAGTAAAAGGGAGGAACAATTGGGAGCGTCCTCTGCGTATAGGTTTAGATGCTCGAAGGTAGAATCGGACTGCGTAGGCAGGACAAAGGGATCGTTCTTCTTCGTCCCGTAGGATAGAGTACAAGGAAGGGATGATGAAGGGATGGGTTAGTTCATCAGGTTTTTGAGTCTTGGCCCGGAATGATGCTCGTGGAGCCAAGGTTACCCCAGCGTAATCCGGCAAAAAACAGCAGTCTTTTTCTGTGGCTGAAAGGGCTTGTAATTCACTACAACGGAGACAAGCTGCAAGAGCTACGAGGAACACAGTCTTTCTTGTAAGATGGCTGAGTTTAGCTGAGTGCATAGGTTCATAAGGCGAGGCCATGAGGGCCGTGAGGACGATGGATAGATCCCAGTCCGGGAATTGTCTTGAAATGTGAGGACGATCCAAATGGAAAGGATGGATTAAGGACGAGATTCTATAATCGCTAAGAAGGTTTGTGTTGCCAGCTGCTTTAAAGACAGCGTTAAGGGCGGATCGGTAAACTAGGATGGTGGAGCCCATCAGTCCACTTTTGAATAAAGAAGTGAAGAATCAAAGGAGGTTGTGCATAGGGGGACAGATTGGATCAAGTTGTTCTGAGATACACCAATGAAGCCATCGTTTCCAGTGGCTGTCATAAATCTTGTTGGTAGAAGATCGGACGGCTCGTGATGCAATGGGAGTGGCCTCCATCCTAAAGAATGCCAGACGCTCGGAGGAGCTGGATGATAGTAGCCACCCGTGAAGTCGAAGTGCTTGGTGGTTCGGGTGGAGGATCGATCCTCTGTGCTGGGACAGAAGTTCCGGATGGTTTGGTAGGCGTTGAGGAGAATCGATGAGGAGGCTGAGCTGCCACCGGCCAATTCGGTGCGATTAGCAGAAATCATCCTTATGAGCTGGCAATTTTGTAAAGCACGAGAGATAGGAGGCACGGAGGAGGGCATGCGTATGCATAGAGGTGATCCCACTTCAGAGTGGATCCGGGAAAGAGCTGACGAATAGGGGAAGTCTGGCATTGCATCTCGTGGAGAAGAGGTCGACCATTGGGCGATCCCAGAGGTGGAATAGGATGGAGCAGATAGCATTGTCCATTTGCTGGTGGGCGGATTGCGACGTGAGAGAGAATCCGCGATCACATTCAAGGACCCTGGGATGTGAAGAGGAAGAAGGCAGACGTGTAGATGAATGCATAGTTGAAGGATTTGAGAGGTGACGTGATGGAGGGACATGGAAAGAGTCCCGCCCCCCTTCCGCAAGTAGGCGACAGCTATCGTATTGTCGGTGTGGAGTTGTACTATCCGTCCTGCCACATGGTCCTGGAAATGGCGAAGGCCAAGAAGGGCTACCAACAGTTCTAAGTGATTGATGGGTAAAGTCATTCCTTCCGGCCAGGTGCAGGAGATGGTTAGGTTGTCGATGTGAGCTCCCCAGCCTGTTAAGGATGCATCCGTAAAATGATGTACTTCCAGGAGAGGTTTGTGAAGAGGGACCGTAGCGGTAAGATTGAGGACGTCCATCCACCATCGGAAGGTGTCCATGGAAAAGAGGACCTAAAGGCTGGGATGGCAACGTTGTCGCAAGTTGAGGGTTTCCCCATAGACTGGAATGTTAGTGGTGAAATGGGCGAGCCATCCACCTGCCGTAAGGGACGAGGTCCGCAAAGAAGTCGATCGTCCCGATGGTGGATGCGAGATCTGGAAAGGTAAGAAGAGGCAGGCGGAAGAAAGTTTGGGCGGACCGTAGATGACTTTCTGTGCGTTCTAGGGATGGCATGACAGTTGCCTTCTTGAGGTCGAAGAATACCCCTAGAAACACGAATGATTGAGCGGTCTGGAGACAGGACTTTGAGAAGTTCACTCTCAGACTGAGGTGATGAAAAACAGACACGATGTCTTTCAGATTGTTGGAAAGTGTAGCGGGGTTGGGATGTGGTAGAAGGAAATCGTCGAGGAAGGCATGTATGGCATGTCTTGTTGATGTAATGTAAGTACGTGAGGACAGGATGTAGGACCATGGTGAAGATTCGTGGAGCGGCATTTAGTGTAAAGGGGAGGCAGAGAAACTCGAAGACTACCGTCTAACATGAAACGGAAGATGTGGCGGACAGACGCATGAAGTGGAATGTGTAGGTATGCATCCGCCAGGTCTAATGACACTGTCCAGTAATTGGGTTGCAACGATTTTCGGAAGGAAGCAATTGTCAGCAATTGTCTCCATTTGAAAGTGTGGATTGAGGATGTACTGGTTCAGAGGTTTCAGGTTGAAGATCAGTCTTGTCCCGCCTGATTTTTTGTTGCACAAAAACATGCTACTGTAAAAGCCTGGAGTGAACGGAGGCAACACTATACGAATGGCTTGCTTGCGAAGAAGGGACGTGATTTCCGTCCGAAGTGGGATGGGAGGTGGAGCTTCTAGTTCCCATGGTGGATCTTGCACCGGGGCTTTGTCAAAAATTTCGGTTTGAAGCCATGAAAAATAATTGAGAGGATCACTGGATCTGTGGTTATTTTTTGCCTAGCTTTGGCATAAAATCAAAGGCGTCCCCCTACTTCTTGTGGGGAAGACGGAATGTCGGTAGGTATCACGTCCTCTGTTGCGAGGACGGGAGGAGGAACGTTGGCGTCTGTCAGGAGTGGATGGTCTGCCCAGGGAACGACCCCATCCGTGTCCCTGGGAACGGGATGGGAAGGGCGATGCGGACCGCGGAATCAGGTGCTTTCACCGTCTTCCAGTCGTCCTTTGGTAGGTCCGCTTTGGAGGACGAGGCGGATCGTTGCCGATCATTCTGACGATTCTTTTTATAACGAGGTTTGCGAGAGATGTCGAGGTGAGGAGCCACTCTGAGGATCAATCTGCGGAACAAGGATTCAGATTTGTGGATGGGTTGATTTCGTAGGAGATAACGAGTCGAATCGTGAAGATTGGATGCTGTGTTCAGAGCAATTTCTCGCAGGAGAAGTGTAGAATTAAAGAGAGCACGTGTAAACCAGTTCATGGCATGGTAGGTAGCAAAGCAGCTTTTCCTAAAAACTTGGTTGATGAGGAACGCTAATTGGCGGGTATCCACGGGAGGAGGTCAGTGTAGAGTCTTTCACATAGTGCGTTGGCTGCAGTACTGAGTACGTCCGCTTGGGATGCAGCACGAAGGCCCAAACGGAGGATGCGGTTGTTGTGACGTAAGACATAAACGGAGACTGCTCTCCTAGGAAGATAGAGAGTGGATCCAAAATCTAGCTTAGCATCCGCTGTGAGGAATTCCAACTGAGGATAGGTATCGAAGTTCCTAGGATTGGCTGTCCTTTCACCAATAGGACGAAAGAAATAAGTTCGCGACCCGGACGAGGGGAGGCGGATCCTTGTCCAACTCGAGAGGCGTTCCGTTGCCTAGAAGGACACCGCCCATCCGAAGTAGAGTGGTGAGGAGCGTAGTTGACTGTCCTAACAGCGGCGGTTGGTGTGGAAGTTGATCACGAAGTCCAGAGCCAAAACAAGTAGCAAGGCCTGTTCTTAGATGCTGGATCAGAAGTAGAGGATGGCTTGTATAAAAAACAGTCCGGAACGATCCTCTCGACTGTCTTTAGTAATTCTGGTAGTGGGATATCGGAGGGATCACGGTCTCCCTGAAATGGCGGATCAGGTTGGTCTGAAAGGGACGGATCAGGAGAGTAATAATAATCTAAGTCCCCGTCCGTAGACGGAGCTGGAGGGGGCGGCAACACGGATGGGATGGGGCGTGGCTCGTCCGGTGCAGTAGAAGGACCAGCGTCCTCAAGGGAAGGCTTGTGACGCTTCGAGACGGAAGCAAGCCAGGCTGAAGTATAGTCAGAGACCGGTGCTTTGCGCTTAAAGGTCTGCAGTGAGGAGTCCATGAGGGTGTGCACTTGGGATGGAGTAGGATCACTGGTCCGTTGGGTTGCGGACGGCTCAATAACTGAAGGATGGGACTAGTGTGAGGACAAGTCCAATAGGGTGAGGTGCGGACCGACGGATAGTGCTGTGTCGGTAACCGAAACCGAACCGCAATTTCGGTTTTTACTCAAAAACCAAAACGAACAATTTTTTTAAACCGGTTTGTTTCGTTTTTTTTTTAAAGCAAATAGCAGATGAGAAGACGTTAGAAGGCCACTTTGCATAAATATGTGGACATCTTTGAAGGGATGTTTAACTATAAACAAACTAGTTGTTGTCTATAATTAATAAAATAATATCATAAACGAACTAATCGACGTCTTTCTGCAAAATGGCGGTAGCAGACGGGTGGTCACTTCCACAATGATGAGCGGGAAGAATTTCGTTTCACTTGTGATTACTCAGTTGAACAACACTGTGCAAACGTTTGTATTGTTAAGCAATAAGTACCAAATAATATCGCTAAAGGTATTAGGTAAGTGTGATTGTTAAATTTTCCCCAAACGTAGCGAGTATTTTGGTCAGCGCAGCAGATAACTGCTAAAAACCGCTCCTCGCGAGTCATTCACCAGGACTGGCGCATCGATAAATACGTTGAAGTTGTTTTTTTTTCAATTAGACTATTAAAGAAATACCGACTAAAAATTATAAATACAATTTTTCCAATTAGTTAAATTAAAAAAAAAATAAAGCATTTTCAAAAACGGCCACTACAACATTTCATACCGCTCGTTTTTGAGAATAGCGTTCTGGACAAAACCATCGATCAAAACTGACGCACGTGCGAAAACGTCATCATAGCGTAGCTCGTAGCCCGGAGTTTTGACTTAAAAACATTATTCAACACATTACTTTTTTGCTACAGAGCACAGCGGCCACTTTATCACTTCAACAACAATGGATTCTTCAACAATGGTCAAGTTCTGAACGATCCCCAAGCACGCAGAAAAACTTGCTTTACTGCATCACAACTTGAAAATTAAGATGACGTGCATTGCATTTTAAATAAACTTTTGATACCGGTATGTCACAGTTAACCCAATCTTTCTCTTTTGTTGTAGCTAAAAGAATTAAAAAACTCACCGAATACCGCAAACATTAGGAACTGCCCACTCCCCCTTTTCCAAATGTATTGGCAGCAGTAGCTATAAGTAACCTGTTCCTTCCTTCTTGCGACCTATTCCCCCATATTCTATAAATAATGTTCTCGAAGAAAATATTGTGGCAATAATGATCTGTTATTGTTGTAGCTTAATTTTATTAAATATGAAAAACTACTGGTCTACTGGATAATGTTAATGAAAATGGTGGAAATTATTTTTTTTTGGGGGGGGGGAGGGGATGGAGAAAAACCGAAACTGATACCGAGGTTTCTCTTCGTAAAAAAAACCGAAACCCAACTGATTTGTAAAAAATGAAACCGACACAGCACTACCGACGGATGAGGCCAACTTGGCAGCAACCTTTTGAGCTTTAAGCTGAAGCTTGAGACAAGCATAGCGTTCTTTGGTACGAGAGAGTTCATCCGCAATGGAACGCAAGTCCCGTGCTGGTGGAGGTTGACTGCAGGGGATCGGGGACGTAGCTGCAGTGTCACAAGGCATCGGAGCGGACAACTAAGAAAGGAGAGGATTGAGCGGCGGATGAGGCTGTTCTAAAGAGTCCTGGTCCGCCATGAGTTCCAGAATTTCCACATTATCTGCGACCGGAGGGACTGGAGGGGATGCGGATCGAAGAGTGCGGGATGAGGAACCATCCCTCGGCGACCCTTTAGCACGAGGCATGAGGATGGAGTAACCGAGGATAGGATAGGACGCAGTGGATGGGACGCGGTCAGGAGCGAAGTGAACAGCGTAGTGGCATAGAGAAGAAAAGGCTCCGCTTAGGCTTTTATATGCTGGAGGCTGCGCAGTAAGATGCGCAGTAGGTAGCGAACCGGAAGGACATCTTCGATTTAATTTCTCTAGATTGAACCGCATTTTGAGAAGGAGAATACTATAAAAAAGGTAATGTATATTTTCAAGGCAACTAGAAACAATGTTTAAAACAAGTATAACAATAAAACGGATCGTTCAGGTCCCCATAACTCCGGAGTGGAACGACCAATTGAAATTCTATTTCTATAAAAGGCACATCACCAGAAGAGGATCTTTCAAATGATTTAAGAACCAGCTTTCTAGGACAAATGGTTGTTTGTATAGACCATTGTATAAACGTGTCAAAATAAGAACAAGAAGTCCAAGCCGAAAATGAAACTTACGATTCCAGCTCAAGTCCATATCTCTGATGTGACAAATCGGGTATTAATAAAAGTTGGTACACGTGTTCACCAAGTCCAACAATGCTTGTGTACTAAACTTCAGTATAGAAAATTGAAGAGTGGCGGAGAAATTAAGCATTGAAATTTCGGCTTTGACATATGAGACAGAGGTCAAACCTTACAGTAAAGGCAACCACCTAATCTAACTCATAGAAACTAAAAATTTAACAAGGTTGGCAGCTGGGAAGAGAAATGTTACATTCAACATCCTTGGTATAGTCCTAACACATATACTATTTAAGGTCACCGAAAACATAGATGAGGTGGTCTTGACACTTCCCATGTATTTTTTGTATGGTCAAATATTCTAACATATCTGAGAATTTACGCAGAATGCACAGATGCCCCATGAGAAATTTAGAGTAGTCAATCTTTTTTTAAGAACCTGCTTGTCACATGAAATACGTAATTTTTAAAAAAAATTTTTATTTTTATTATCTTTTATTTTTTACAGAAAAGATAGAACATAGACGACAGGAGGTAATCTGTGTTCCTCACAATGTAGAAATTTTAAGCCGTTTATAGTTTTCAAAAATGTCCCATTTTGCAGTTAACACAAACACGTGAAGTGAAGCCTGTTATAGTTTAACAGAAAGGTTTTGCTTGGCTCAGTTGGTCAACAACTATTTACTTTTGAAAAATAAAACTAACCCATCACGAAAATGGAAGCTGAAGAAAACAAAATTTGTTCTGTTAGGTTTTCAAAATTAAATTCCCTCAAGAAGGCAAAATTTGTTATTTTAATATCTATTATGCCAAAATAAAAGAAACCCAATTAAAAATATATATAATGGTGCTTTAAGCAGATTCTAAAATGCCTTAACAATCGATAAAACATGATACGGACGGGCTGTCTTTCAACCAAAAACTGAAAAGAAGGTAACAGGTCGATTTGAAGGAGCAACACCTTATCAAGTAGTACTGATTAGTTCTATTAAAAATAAAACCAGTTTTTAGTTAGTCTAAAATTCAACCTTATACTGCCTTGAGTGCAAATTTTTCTAATGCTAGGATGCAACTTAAAGCGCATACTTTAATCTCCATCTTTTGTGTGACTTTTTCTTGGAGCTGAGGTAACAAACTATTTTGCACTTAGCAAGGAGACTGAAACGAGGTACTTTTTAGTTTCACACAATTCTGCCAGGTGCGCTAAAGACAGCATTGGGAAAGCCATCAACATCAGCAACAATTCCTGTTTAACAAACATGATCGGAAGATTTACAATTCTTATCCAGTAATCATAACTATATATATATGCAGCGGGTTTCTTGGATAAGCACTTACATACAAAATAAACCTTAGAATGCTCCGACACTTACTACAAATTGTATTTTTCCTTACACTCACTCGTACACACACATTATCTATGTACATCTACAGGGTAACTATTTAGCAAAGTTTGTATCACAAGGCATCACTTCTATTTGCTAATCTTCTTCATAAATTTGTGTCAATCTTTGAGAATTGAAACTGTACTTTAAAATAGAGAGAAAAATAATAAAATCAGCTTTTATTGTTAGCTCTTTGGTATAGCTACTACGCAGCCAATTGTCTAGAGTAAAGTTGCACACGCAGCAACACTAGTGTTTAACAGAAAGGGTATCAACCCACATAAATAAACATGGTCATGCATGTACAAGCCACATTATGTAGGGATTTGTATAAATATGTATCAAAGTACATAAAGCTACACAGGATAAAATATTTCTTAACTAACGATTTTTTTGACATACATTACTGGACCTTCAACTTATTTCAGATCCAAAAATATTTCGTAGTAGTTTATGGTGTCAAAATTAGTATCCCTGCACACTGTGGTATATACGGCACATACTACACTTTCTAGAATATCATTTTTTTTTTAAATATGAGAAGGACGACAATGCTTAACAGAACAGAGTGCAAACACATCCTACGTAAAAAAAATTTTTTACATTTATCTAACCTTTTGTAAAGCATTTACTCCAGTAAATTAACTATGCGAAGGTTCCAACTGTCAAAAATAATCATAAACATTTTTTTTCTTCACTAGACATTTCACAGAATCTGTGAAGGCTAATCCAGATTGCAATTTGTACCGCCCCACTTCTGACTTGCTATTTACACGCAGGTTACAAACATTGCCCCCCCCCCCCCCTCCCAGAAGTAGTCAGTCCAGCACTGTGCTGAAAATTTCAGGTTTTATTAGATGCAGGTCAACACTTTCTTCCTCAGTCATTCACATGAAACCACATCCTTTAATTTCCAGTTACAAATAGAAGCCAAAGTAACCAACACAAAAAAATTGAACAAACTGATCAACACCGGAAATCGCACCCCGCACGTTGCGTTTGGAGAGACAAAAAACTCATGCTAAGCAATCTGAGACACAACTTTCTTTTATACTGCAGTCAACGGGCTCTTAAGCAGCGAGAGAACACTTTCCTGACAACTGCAGTTACGATGGTATGAATTTGTTTTGGTACAGATCACTTTTACGTACTATGAATTCCCTCCTTTTCCAAGTTTGAGGTGGTTTGATGTTCAACTTGTTTCTTCATTTTTTTTAAATGTGACACAACAGAGTAAATGGCATGTAACCAAAAGAGAGCCCTATGTAACCATGGTGGAGTTTTTGCTTTACGTGTAACTGACCCCAGCCACAGTTTGATACATAAAAACGTACGTAACTAGTCATGTGGCGGCCAAGCGCCATAGATTTGAGGGGAGCTGTATACGAAGTCAAGACAGACAGTTTAGACACCCCCTGAGGCATTGCCTGGTTAGACCTACGGCCAGTATGTGCCTAATGGCAGAAGTTTTGCTATTTAAAGCGGACATAAACTACAGAGCATTCTCACCAGAAAAAGGTTACATTATAGTTGAAGACCTCTGTAGGAAATAGGATTCTGTTCTGTATGTCAGAAACCATTGACTATGTTAATTGCAATTTTTTTAAACACTGAAATGTGAAGTGATGCACAGCAGGGGTGCACTCTTTAAAAACAATGTCACTGGCACTTGGTGAAACAGCACTTCATGATGTTCGAGATAGCTTAAACCTGCCAAAATTGGTACATTAAATTGTTATAATACAACATCTAGTAGTTTCATGTTATAAATACGAGATCTCATGTTTTCTTGGAAGGGGGAGATGGAACATTTCCTGTAGGAAGCATAGCTGATTCAAGTTCATCATCTACTTTGTACCTGCAAAAGAAATAACATATTGTGCTCGTTTTATAACATAATAAAAAAAAATTCAAGTTTCAGAACTTGGCTGCTTATTTTGTGCACTTTAAATCTAACGGCAGGCTACAAGCAAGTTTATGGGTGATCAAGGATTCGTACAACTGAGTAATAAGCCAACATTTAAATAACGCTCAATGTCCAAAACAAAGCTTTGATTTTGTGCATGCGTGGCTTCCCACCATTATTGAATTCGCAACAGTGAACCAGTTTACTTTTCATCAGTGACGATGCTAGAACAAACTTCCTATTTTGGGTGGGGGGGCCCACAATTTTGACTTGGGTGGCAGTCAAATTGGTAGTAAGTAAAAGTGAAACAGAAGCTAAACGATAATTCAAGACCCCTTCTGCCAACAATCCCCACATGCACCCCCTCTTTCCATCAACTAGGTTTCTTAAACAACCCACAAATTCATACATATTTTAGGTTTGAGCTGCTCTATGTACACCTTAAATTTCCAATTTTTTAAACTTGTTTTTTTTTTTCTTTACAGGTAGATGGGCTGAGGTATATGGTTCCTATTACTAACAACCCGTTGGAATAATCTTTATTTAAAACAAAAATTGTGTATTTTCAGTTTATTTTTTAATGTAGAGTGAAATTACGTGCTCTGAGAAATGTAGCAGTCTTCTTGATATCACAGTTTGGTTAAAAATTAACACTTGAAAATTCCACGGGAAATTGTTGATTTTTATTTCAAGAGGTCTCCTGGGACAGTTGCATTACGAGAGGTACGGAAAATCGGTCAAAGTATCGGGGCTCAAAAACTGGCAAGTATTACGTCATCAAGAAATTGGACATTTTCAACCCCCGCCCCCATCATCAATTGCTCCAACCCCCCCCCTCCCATATTACACCATTTCATCAACTTGCCAGCCCCCCTCCCGGTCAGCAATCGTCACTAGTAGGCGAACATCCCTGCCCCCTTCAAGATGACGTATTACTTCAACGGTCCCCATGATTACGTGCTGATGCATTCCGAAAATTAATACGAAATGGTACTTGCGAATTTTCGACTGCCCTTAAGTCCGATAAATGCAAGTTCCACACTTCCAACAGTATTCATCAGGCATCCTGTGATAGTGTTTACGTGCTCTGGTTTAAATTTTCTGTGTTGTTACAGTGTTTACAATTTGAAATTTGCCACACTTGCAGCCTCTGGAACAAACGAGCTGACAAATCTGGTAGGCTCCAAGCGCGGTGAAATTCAAATTGTAAACACCGTACCAAAGAAAATGTAAACCTGATAAAAAAAAAACACGATCACAGGATGCAGGAAGTGTGCAACTTACATCTAACTACCTTCAAAAAAGTCGAAAACAGTTAAGGATTCCAGGGGGTTGCACGTAAGGGCGCAAAGAAGAATGTTAGGGAGGCATTGGCTCCCGCCCCGCTTATGAGCTGTGTTTGCTGCCTCCACCCACTGATGTTATGTTAAGTTTGAGTGGATTAAAAGACACCTCATCATATCCAACAATGTATGGTTGAATCACTCGAACACTCCATTTTGTTGAGGATTTCCTGGTATAGTTAGTTGTCTTTTTATTCAATGCGCCTCACTTAGGTATTTGTTGAATTTTCGACTATTGTACTCTCCGCCATTGTCAGAGCGTAGCGTTTTCACCTTGACTTCATGGGTGTTCTCTGCCTCGAGTAGAAATTCATGGAATTTGTCTTTAGTCTTCATCGCATACACTTTGGCATATCTAGTGTGGTCGTCAATGAAAGTTACTAGATAATTTTCTCCGCCCTTTGAAGTTGGAGAACTCTTGCCTACTATGTTGGGCTTTGTTGGTGCCGATCTTTGGATAGGCATTGCGAGCTAACCTTCCCTTTAGACAAGTGTCACAGTGATACTTTTCATCTGTTTGTTATTTCTATTTCAAGCTCGTTTGACTTAGCAACACTTTTGACAGCTTTGTGTAGGTGTTCTAATCGTTGATGCCATAAATCGTCTTTTTCTTTTTGTTTCGCAGTGGGTGCCTTCTGTAAAGAAGGCCGAGTTCTTCACCCGATTTGAGAGGAGACCTCAACTCAAAAGATCAAAAACCTGAGGGTAAAAATTCGTTTAAGGCAACGAACCGTTTTTTTTCTCGGCGCCTCGGCCATGAAAAAACCCCAACTTTAACAAACTGTAACTCTCAGAAAAATTGAGCGATTCGTCTCAACTTTAAAGCTCTTAATAGCCACAAACTTTATCTGTATTCACCCGGAAACAGAACATGAAAAGTCCATCTAGAAGTCTCTCTACAACATTTGAAAAACGCACGAAAAAGAAGCCGTAATTCACATAGCGCACGAGACGCCATTTTTCGCAACTTGTAAAAACTTGTATTTAATTTCTATTTTTCACTTAGGCATAAAGCCAAAGACATTAGTTTAGTGTTTGATAGGAGAGGCTTCCTCTACGAAGGTACTTAACCTCAGTTTTAATGTACAGACACTTTGTTTTGATATTTCTTAAGTTTGCTTACGGTGACGATTATGAATGTATTTGAGAAATGTCCGACATTCAAAAACCCAATTTTGCGGCTGCAAATAATGTTTAAACTGTTTAAAATGCGTTTTAGCATTCGCTGGTAACTTTAACCTTTTATTTTTATAATAATCTTTTAACGTAATCTTTTGCCATCACCACTACCGGAGCTTAGGCAACATAATAACTTACGAATTTTCCCGGACACGTTTTTTTTATTTAAACTTAGTTGTTCCTTGAAAATCGACTTGGCTACCAAATCCCAAAGTTAAACCTGGCTTCCCAATGTTAAAAACCGAATTTATTGAGATCTTTCCTTCAATAGTCGCGATGCATAACATCGTGGTTCAATAAGAAAACAATCAATAATAATTAAAGGCCTTTTTCACGTTCCAAACAATGAGTATAACTCAACTGGCCTGCCTCTACTCCCAAAGTCCATAGTTGTTCCTTCAAACGGCGCCAAGCAAAAGCCTTTGCTCTGCCGACTTTTCCATTTTCTCCAAGCCCTCCACCAATCAGACCCCCGTAGCTCTCCCGTCCGCGCTTATGGTCGCGAGATCCGGCCTCTAGCATAAAAAGCCCCAGCTCCCCTCACTCCTCAGAGCACACTCAACAGATCTCAAAGCCAGAGGTAGCTATGCCAGTCGGTAAAGGAGATGTCCCGTCCGAATGTTGTTATGCCGGGAAAAGGTAGTGGTTCGTATTGACTAGTCTTAGCTTAGAAAATTTAATTTCGGAATACCCCATTCTAAATTTTAGTTCTACTTTAAAACTAACCTAACGCTTTGAGAATTATGGGAGGTGATGCCATAGTCGGCATTCTTGGTCCCCCACCCCCATAACGTCAGGGTTCACGGTCCCTTTCTAAAAACCAGCTTTTTTCCCGTGTTTATTATTATGAACTTAATCTAAACACTAAATCTGAAAGTGATGACTTATTTGCTGAAGCCGTGACTTCAATGGTGGATACACAAATAACAAGGATCTAACAGATTTGTTGATTGATCTTAGGTCGGACTTAAGAAACAAAATCTCGACTAGTTTTGTGTAATTCCCGCGGTTTGCACTAAATAGATTTATTTCGTGTAATTCCCGAGGTTTGTATGTAATAACGGGGTCCCGAGGTCCAACAAACATTTTCTAATCGAAATTGTAGTTTTTACTCTTTGCATCGCATGTAAGGTTTGAGTGAATTTTAATTGTAAATTCTTGTTGATTTTAATGTAAAAATCGCCGTGCTTTAATTTAAAGCCTTCTTTCTTGTAAAACTAGTTGAAACGAAGTGTAATATTGTTATATTTTGTCTGCATTTTAATAAACCAAGAGTTTGTAAAATGCCTGTTTTTTCTACTAGTGAGATTAATTGTAGGAGTTAATTATTTAAGAAAACCACTTAATATTTAAACTCAGAGCTACAATTAGAAACACCCACCTAGTGGCAGCGAATACCCCCCTTTAAAGTTGTTTAGTTAGCCTACAGTTAGGACAAATGACTCTCTGTTACCCATGCTGGGCCAGTAGTACATGTGTGCTATTTCCGTAAAAGTAAAAACCGCCACCATAACTAGAAGTTAAAGGTTAAAACCACATTGATGTCGACGAGGTTACAAGCACCTTTAGAATCGTAGCTTCGGCCGCTACACTTCAGTATTTCTTCTTCTACTTTGTAGAGACGATTTTCCCACTACGCTGGAAGGGAGATTGACCCGTCTTTATCAATGACTGAGCTTTACCTTGTGCGAATTTCACCTCATGGCCTAGTTCTTCGATTCGGCCTACCGATAGCAAATTTCCGTCTAGGTTCAGTACATACAGAACGTTCTCAAGCGTGATGTTGTATATGCCTGGGCAGTTTGCTTTCGTCAGATGCAAAACTGTATTTCCCTCCGTACAATCTGCATAGCTGGTAAATTTGCGACTTCGACAGCTGAGTGTTTATTTAATGATTGATTGTTGAAAACAGATTGTTACGCACAATTTCAGAATCAAAAT
>JAHWFP010093168.1:0-12924 GCA_023313725.1 Lithobius niger | reverse complement strand
ATTCTGAAATTGTGCGTAACAATCTGTTTTCAACAATCAATTATCAAGAATGACGAACTTTCAGAGTAGAAGCCGTTATGGAATTTTCAAAGTGTTTATTTACTAAATCTATCAGCTTGTCTTTATTTGAGGACATGTGTTCAGTAGCTGCACTGTCCAAATACCAGGCTGTGACTACAGTACTTTCACCGTCTGCAGTACGTAATGTTCTGGCAGGTGGGCTATCAACTTTCGATTCTTCAGCTACGTTATCTTCTTCGTTGGTTTTCCTTGGATTGACTTTAGTCCTCTCTGCATGGTCGCCATCGTCACTGTCCTTTTCTGGGCAATTTTTAGCAATATAACCTAATTTTGAACAACAAGAGCATTCGACATAACGTTTGCCACTCTTCTCGGATTGCTTCTTCCGCTTGGCTTGTCATGGCCTTCATTTTGCTTTTTTATTGGGTTGGTTTTGCTTCGTTTTGGTAAATAGGGCGTTTTCTTCTTCAGGCTCTTCTTTAGACCTATCACCTTTAGTTTTTCTTTATTCTTCCAGCAGTAGTTTGGCCATTAAAATTTTAGTTGACAAATTGCTTTCCTGATACTCCAGATTTAATATCAGTGCTTCATAGCTTTTGGGTAAACCCATTAGCATGACAAGTACTATTTCTTTGTCAGTAAAATCGTAACTACAGGCTGCTAATTTACGGTGCACTTCCAATAATATGACCTAAGTATGATGTCATCTTCTCACTGTTTTTCATATTTATTGTTAAAAATTCTCTCATAAGCTGAATAATACGGAGCAGTCCGTATTTGGTACGAATTTCAGCTAAATTCTCCCAAGCTGCTTTAGCACGCACGCAATGGCCGATATCGTTAAGGTAGTTATCTTCTAAGACTAAGAAAAGAAAAGTCAGCGCTTTGTCATTTGCTTTTCGCTCGCTGTCTGACATGACGGCGGCATATCCAGGATCAATGGCTTCCCAGACGCCTCTTTGCACTAGTGCAGCTCTAGCCCTTACCGGCCATAATGGTAATTTTCTGCATTTAAGTATTTTGAAATCATCAGAATTTCCTACGGATACCATATGTTCGTCCTTGGTACTGAAAACACAAGTTTAGAAAGTTTTCTTTGATTACCGTTATTTTTAGGTTTTTCGTTTTAACTGTGAATTTCGTAATTCTTCAGGATATCGAATTGTAAAGTCGTCACTTTCTGTTCTTTAAAATGCATCTATTTGCGAGTATTTCGGCTTAACTCGCTGCGAGAAATTTTTTTTGAGCGCTTCTGCTGACTCGTTGTACCAACGGCGTGGTCGCGCGTCATGCCTATTTATTCGACGCAATTTTTGCTTCGTTTACAATGATTGGCTGTCTGCCGGATTGCTGTAATTTTCACTTGCAAAATCCACTTACAGTTCCAAAAACGCAGTTGAATCGTCACCGGGGCCCATAACCTGAATTTGAATGAAAAATAATGACGAGATCATTTTACACGCGACGATCTTCGTTAAGTTTGCTACGGGAGAAGAAGATTGATCTTTACAACGTATCGCCTAGATAGGCTATACGGTATTTACGTGGCGCTAAGTAAAATTTAAAAAAAAAATGAGCGCCAATGATCCTACTTCTTTAAAAAACACTCTTAAAGAGCAAATGGGCCTCTACAATATAAAAAATAGAGGCCAACACATAGTTTTGGCAAATAGGCCTATAAATACAAAATTAGAGGCCAACAGTTTTCGGCAGTTCACAACAAAAGTACGCATCAACAAAACTTGCATTTCGAGGCATGTCAAATATTAGACCCTGCATTTTAAAGTACGTCAATATTCAAAACATTATCAGTTTGGTTGCATTTGCTGAGCTATAACAGTTCTCTAGAGTAAATAATATGTGCCTATTGTGTGCGCGGTGTATCTTGAGTCCTGTAAGTATTTTGTGAGCGGCTACGTCTTCCTGGATGGGGTGGCTTTAATCGATGGCCGCCATTGTTTTTGTAACCATCTTGGATATCAACTGGGCACTCTGCTACTGAAAAAGTGCAAATCGATTATCTGTGCTCGTTCTGCGGAGAACTCAAGATAGGCCGCGGACACTAGAATACGTAAAGCTCATTTATTGTTTTGCATTACCCTTCCATAATATGTGCAATAAACAGTTTCATAATTAACAGTCGTACATATTTCCCAAAAGAAAGAAGCAAACAAGTCAGTTTGCTGCGAACTTTTGGTAGTTTATGTCAGATACTGCACTTTTACATTGTAACTACTAGCCTACTACAAACCTTATACCTTCATTAGACAGTGTTACATGAACAAAAACAAGCACCAAATTTGTGCATAAATTTGAAATAAGTGCCGTTCACACAGATTGTTGCAAAGTTTCAACGAGTAAACAACCAGCCCTTCCCCAGACTTGAGGAGCAATCAACGCAGTCTCATGCATGAGTTGAGCATGTTTATATACTAAGAGTACAGTTAGCAAACTTGAGACCAGGGGAGATCCTCCTCTCATTTGATGTAAAAGCTCTATTGCCTGGAGAACTGCGGGTGGACGTCAATGCAGGACGAAAAGCAGCAAGTCAATGGACACGGAAGGGCTGTCCGTTTAGAAGAGAGTACAACGACAGGTGCAAAGGCGTCAGTTTGCTGAAAACGAAGGCGTCAATGACGAAGGGTGCAGAAGCCATGGCCTGATCTTCTGTGCTTGATGATACCATGGCTTCTGGCCTGATCTTCTGTCTGTGTGTGATGCCAAGCTGCAGCCATGTACCGCCGAAGCGTGTAGTGTGAGCCCATCCTGGACGAAGTCTTGAATGAAGAAGGGGCGCCATAGGCTGTTTCCAATGACAACAGTGTGTTGTCATGTCCAACGATGACAAGGTGCAGAAACCACTACCTGACCGAAGAACAGGAGATGTTGCAAAGGAACTGCCAGCAGTTGCAGCAGGAACTGCCAGGAGGATGCACCATCGAAAAGATATGAAGATGCCATTGACAAATCCAACAGGGAGCGAAGGACAGCAGGGAACGAAGGTCTTGGTAGGTAGGTGAGGACGAAGGGCTGCCGAAGAGCTCCGCAGGCTGGTAGCGAGAACCGGCCATTGATAGCATCAGAGACACTGCAGGATGTAGAAGGCTGCGAGGAGGCATCAGCTGAAGAGCCAGCATGTGGCAGAAGAGCAGGGCCACAACTGTTTATCGTCACCCATTCGTGACGAACAGCTGAAGTCGTGTATAGGCGTTCCCAGCCTTCAAGCTCTGACGGAAGCGAAGGAAAACCCGAAGCGATGGGCCAAGTTTCTCCACAGGGCAGGAGACCGTGCGGCAGCATCTAGCGCAGCACCTTCAGCAACCGAAAGTTTGGGGCAGCCGAATGGCTGCGAGTGAAGTACGAGTCAGCAAACGATGACGAGGAACAGGATGGCACCTGGACTGCACTGGAGGAACTCGTAACAGCCAAGCAGAACCATGCCCAGCGAAGGGTGTCGGGACAGAAAACCTCGTAGGGAGGTCGGCCTGGTTGTCGAGGAGGCACTGCTTGTAAAATCCCGGGAGAAGACCTGTCGCGAAGGCAACCAGGGGCAACAGACGAAGGTCCAGGCGAGTGTGAAGAGCCTTGCTCAGCAGGTTGCCAGAAGTGGCGTTCGGTGCAAAGGACAGGTACGAAGAGACCGAAGGCAGTCAGATGGTGAATAACTGATGAACAATCCAACGAACGAGAAGCAGTGTCGACAGATGCAATGACATGTGAAGGGGTCATGATGTCCATATGAGGTGGTCAAGAAGACAAAGCAGTGTAGGTCGCAACCAGACGTAAGCCTCAAACGCAACGACTGCAGAAAAATGACTGAAGAGCAGGATGAGCCCAGAAGGCTATGATGCTGTAGCGCCAAAGGCAAACGATGTAAAGAGTCTGGGGAGAGCGACCACATATCGGGGCAGCTAGAGAAGAAATATGAAGCCAGGTCTGGAAGCGGCGCTTTTATAGGAGGCGCACGTCACGCATGCGCGCTGAGGCTACTGAGCTGGCAGGCATAGGTCTACAAGTTCTTCTTTTCTAGGGGAGATTGCATCACAAGAAGGTATGCTATAAATTTCAGGTAATGCTATTTTCGTCGGCATATAGAAACTAATTTACTGTCCCACTGACTCCCTGCACTGGTTTAGTCGGCCGGTCTTGTCAGTTTCTCAGCAGACTGAGAGTACATTTTTCCACATCGCGCCCTTTCGACCTGCGTATGAATTTCCGTTAAGGCCTATACATTCAATTGATATTTTTCGAACAGCGTATGGAAGGAATTTACAAGGTTGTACAATGCCGCTGTGTTCCCCGGTAACATACCAGAGTCATTTTGATTTAAAGTTGAATCCGTGAGGTACTGCAAAATGGGGTACAACCCATTAGATACCACCTGTGAATCCTGGTCAGAAAATCCTATGGGATCAGTTAAATGTGGGAAGTGACATGCAGCCCCGTCACTTCCAGGGCCGTAGCCAGGAATTTTTTTATACCCCTGCACCAGAATTAAAATGAAGCGCCCACTCTCCCCCCCCCAAAAAAAATGGCCACTTAACGAAGCTCTTCCCTTAATGACAGCTTTCCATTTTTAACCATGTTTATCACCAACTTCTGAACTTTAGGTTTTTCTTTTTGATTTTTTACAGGAATAAGAAAGCACGATCGTTTATTTGAAACCTTCACAACGATTTTACGTTATGCAGTTTTCACTAAGCTCGACTTTGCAAACAAAACTGAAGGCCTCATCGTGCTCCTTGGCCTGAAGAAAACCCCCGCATGTGCGGGGGCTGCGGGGATGCTGGCTACGGCCCTGGTCACTTCTCCACACTTAACCTCCCTTTAACTGCTCTTTGTTACTTACCTTTGGGAAGACAGTCAGTTGTTCCAGGGGGTACGTGCCGACAGTTGTTTGCAAACATTTAATTAAATAACTGTAAACCTAATGTCCAATTCTGCCATGTTACACAAGCAAGCGTTTGTCTAGAATCAACTTGCTACCATGTACCAAGTTTCTAGTCAGAGCTGATGATATATTATTGCATTATTTAGTAATCCTTGTTGCAAACCCTTATAGAGTCAGGCATTATAATAACATTTGTATTGTCACCGAAGAACACTTTCACACTCACAACGTAACTCCGTATTATATCTCTCCGACATTGTTGCATCATCCTTAAGAAAAGCGTAAAAAAGTGTTGGCAGAAATGTCTGCCATTACTTGAGGCCTAACCGGCCAAAGTTTATAGTTTTTACTATTCACGTTAAAACCTAAAACAGTCCAAACAGTTATGGTTAACTGTCATCTGATTCGTTGTTGAGAGTACACCTTTTGTATTCACCATTAACTGACAGCCAATAGATAGATAGCACTTATGCAAATGATAGTATATTATGTAACCACTTGTATTGAGCCAGAATAAACGCCTGTCAAGTACCGTCTACACCTTCCTATTTCTCTCTTAGCTATAGTGCTTAGCTTAGAATATGATAGGTTAAATAGACATCAAACCTCATCATCTCTTTGTGGAAGAAATGCTGTGACCTACAGAATCAGCACAGGAAGAGTTCCTTGCCTAAGTGCAAGGACTCACGTTTTTTTTTTTACTTGCTAGCAAAGACTCACCTCAACTGAATAAGAAGAGGTAGGGAGAGAAAATTGTTAAAAACATTCCGCGCAAATTCAAAAGTACACAACAAAAACAGTTTGTTGTTGCCAATTTTCGACGAACAGTCTTGGATGGGCTGTCGTTCGTCTTCTTCAGGCACTCAGTTTGTTTTGTATTAGTTATCCTCTACATCTCTTCATTCTCACGTTTTGTGCGACCATTGATCTTTATATGGTTGAGTGGGCGCGATGTTGGTGGTGGCTCTCCATGTTTCGTTCAGGAGGTATTGAATTTTTGGGTGCACCAGTTAGCTGATGGATGGGCACGGTGGTGGCTGGATGTTCATGAGTTGCACACCTGTTTTGTAGATGTTGTATTGTAATAGACTCAAGGGCCTTCAGACAATGGTCTCTCCCTGAGTTAAGACACCAACATGGTGCTGGGTTGGTTCCAACTGATGGAGTGCTGGGTGGCTGCTTGGTGAGCAGCTATGCCATTGGCTGGGTTGAGGGCCCTGATGTCTGTTATATGGTCCAGCATGCGAATATTGATGCCTCTCCTGGTTTCTCCTACATAAATTGCATTACACTGACCGCGTGGTATTTTGTACACTCCAGTTTTTGTGCGAGGGCAGTCAGGTGATATATGTTTACGGGGAATTTGTCTCGTGGGTGGTCCAATAGGAATCAGGTAAGTTTGGTGGTGCAGGCGTTCCTACCTCTTTATTAGTTTTTCGTGTCTTGCTCCTTGTTCCGTATTGGTGTTGAGTTTATCCTTTAGATTGTTTTTCTTCCTCGTTTTCACTTGGTTGACTTTGCTGGGTGTCGGGATCAGTTTTCTTGGTCTGCTTGTGGTTCATGAGCAACCTCTGAAGGTTGCACCCATTCTTAGAAAATGGTATAAAATCATTGTCTCTTAGTATTTGTTGGATCGGTTCAGTTATATTTCGCACGTATGTTGGGGCCACACTTTGATGGTCAAGTATTTGCTTGTCTTAAGCAGTTCAAGTAAAGTGGTCGCACAAAACGGGAGATAGAAGAGATGTAGAGGATAAGAAATACAAAACAAACTGAGTGCCTGAAGAGGACGAACGACAGCCGATCCAAAACTGTTCGTCGAAAATTTGCAACAATGAACTGTGTTTGTTGTGTACTTTTGAATTTGCGCGTAATATTTGTAACAATGTCAAGAATCGTTCAAAGTAAAACCACCCACGGAATCTTCAATCGTAGGGAGAAAAGATTGGACGACATGGCAACGAGTCGTCAGTGACCAAACCCCACAAAAAAATTGTGTGAATAAATACGTTATTAGTACCAATTTGTCATGTACACTATTTCTTTTCCTGTTTCCTACGTTATACTGAGAGATAAAAATTCAGACCCGGTGTCTCTGAGTCACTAACTGATTGCACTTTTCTGAAGCTGTTGTATATACTTCATCTTAAACTATCTCTGGAGTAAACATACGTAATGACTCAGCAATTCTTCAATAACATTTTAAAAGTACAGAGCTACCCGCTCTGTAATTTCGGTAGCAACTCGACGTCACAGGCCAACATCGTCCATCATTATTGTAGTATAGGGCGGCAACGCCCTAACATTTCGGTTGCATTAAGCTATGACTTTGTACAACAGCAGTAAAGAAAAAATGATACCCCACTTCATTTCATCCCTATCTTCGGTTGACCACAGTACTGCAAAGATGGCGCAGCATTGGGCAGACCATGGACATGATCAAGAAGGCTGCTGCTAACTTTGCTACATGAATCAACATCAGAAAACAACACTTTGACGTAAAGGCAGACAAATGCTCTGTACTGGAAGGAAACTCATTGGCCTATCAACTCTGGCCTACTAGTTCTGGGCTTTGTTCTAACCACAATTTAAAACAAAAGGGAAAGTCATAATGGCCCTGTTAATAACATGTACATAAAAATAAATTCTAATAAAATTCCAGTTGCCTTTTGATTGTTAATGTAAAACTGCCCAAGTAATCGTATAGGCAATTATGAATGGCTTAGCGATCACATTTGCAGGCACCCCTACCCCCAAATATCCAACACACGATTACAGGCGTGAAAATAAACAACACTGAAATATTACCTGAGTCGATCTTCTTCTAACATGGCAACTAGAGAATCTCTCTGCTCCACTATTTCTAGCATTTCAGCCAAGATGCGACCTTCTTCTTCGATTTCGTGCTGGGATTTCTGTGCATCTGTTGGAATATAAAAATCAACTTTAGTAAAATCATTGTAAAGTGTAGCAAAAAGACTACAATACCAGGGCTTGCCCCTGGTTGATTTTAGTATTTATTGCCTATAGGAAATATACATTACCTTATTTTTACAATAGCAGTCTCTTCCCCCCCCCCCCCCCCATTTGAGCGTTTATTCCCCTAGAAGAAAGTTGTCTTCCCTGCCAGGCTCGTAATACTGGGCATAACCGGAACAGGGTCATATAAACTCTGCGCAGCAGAACATAATCATCTTTCTCTTAAGGGGATGCTGGGCGGGAGAAGTAATGTATATTTTCGTATAGGCAATAAAAACTAAAATCAACCAAGTGCATGCAGGCCCTGGTATTTTAGTTTTTTTATAGCCGACGAAAATGTACATTACCTTACTTTTACAATAGCAGCCTTCGTCACCTAGGCGGAGGGCTATGTTCGAGTCACCCACCTTACGAGCCGGCCACCCCAAGGATTTAAGTCCCAGTGAAGACAACCCCAACAAAATTCACAATCCCTGGAGGTAAACACAAGGGAAGCACGAATACATAGGTAGCACATTTAGGGTGTCTTAACACCTAAGAGTCACAATGTACAGAATCAACTTCATTGAAAAACTGCCTACCTTGTTATTGGGATCGAAGCTTGATGGAGTGTAATCGTGGAGTCACAGGAACAGGAAAGACGGGGCTTGGAAAAATGTTGTTGCATGAACGGGGCTAATCGAAGCACTGGTGATGATAGAAATAATCCTGGCAAAAACAAGTACCACAAGGAATCGATGTGAAGTCGGAGCACAGAAAAAGATTCGGTGATAACCTTGGCGCCTTTGCTGCAGTCCCAGAACGGAATAGTAAGAAATGACAGAGAATGGAGCAGGGACAAGGCAATGGCCGTTGTCGTGATTAAGCAGCGCGGCGGATCGTAGAGCACGTTATGAGGATCGGGATGAGTCAGGGATAGGAGGAACAGGTTTCCTGATGACGTGGTGTTCTAGTGGATGATTACTGCCGTTATTTTTGTTGCTGTGTTGGCTGAAGTGTCCGTCAAATTGATATTGTAAGCGAGGGAGCATAGTTCATAGATCTGTAGGAAGTGATCAGTGAAGTAGGCCCCTCGCAGCCCCACTTGTGGAGATGAGAAAATTAATAATGAACACTTATTGTAGGACACGGAAGCCGAGAGCCACTCCTTTGGCTCTGCGGCGGAACGGAGAACAAGGTGGTTCTCGAGTGGAGGCGTCAGGATAAGGAATTAGTCTGTGAAAAACTGGCACAAAAGCTGGAGCATCGTCAAATTGACAGACCGAATAGGACGAGAGTTTTTCGAACTGGCTTGAATCAACAGCTTCTGCACAGGTGGATACAAGGGAAGGCGAATCGACGCACGGAGGAGAAAAAGTAGGGGTGAATGATTGACGTGCAGTGATGGACGGATCGAAGTATGTTGAAGGAAGAGGGGAAGGAGGGTCGCGGTGTAGTTCTGACACAGGAGGAGATGAAGATTCTGGTGGTAGGGCAGATGGTAACGACGGACGGCGGATGGTAAGGATGAGGATGAGCACTGTGAAGTCACCGGGTGTGGGACATGGCGCAAAAAAAATGCCCTCCACGGTGGTGATGATGGAATTGGCGAGGTCCATTGCCGAGTTGCCTTGAGAAGTGCATAGGTTACACGTAAGGAACGATGCTTTCGTTGCAATTGTTCCAACTCAATGGAGAGGTCCCCGTTCATTACGGAGGCGATTGTTGTCGTCCACAAGGGAGGACAAGGAAGCCATTTCATTACGAAGGTATGGTAATTCGGCAGCGGTCACACGAAGAGACGTCAACTCGTCCGAGAACTTTTCTGCAATTGAAAGTACAAACTGAATGTTGAAATCAACATTTTCCATGTCTTTAACGGTTAGTTGTAATCCTTGTGTTAAAGCGGCACGTAGGACAGAAGCTGAAGGAAAGGGTGGAGCCGATTCCGGAGGGGTTACTGCTGGGAAGATCAGTTCAGATGGGAGCGGGCGTGACGAGCCGCCTGATCCCTGGTCCGGAGCAGGAGCAGTTGGAGGATCAGGGAGCACTGCTCAGGTAGGAAGCACTGAAATGTGTGGATCTCTATGCGGCGATGGTGCAAGTCGAACACGAGCTGTTTTGATACGTGCCGTAGAGCGGATAGCAGACTTGGTGGGCTTCGGGGATCGAGTGTTTGAGGAGAGACTGGAGGTACCTAGAATGGCAAGGATAGTGTCCAGATAAGCGGTAACTCGTAACTTTGCTTGCTTCGAAGGAGGAGGACACACAGGAACAGATGGTGAAGAGGATCGTTTTGACGCCTTCTTCTTTGGAATGGCTTTGTCCTTGTTAGTAGAGCCTGGGGGAACTAGATCCAGCTCGTTCTGCGGGTTTCTGACGTTCCAGGCGAGCGGCATGTTAGCGGGACTGTAGCTGCCGCTTCCAAATGATTGGCAAAGTAGTGAGGAGAAATTTCAACACAAATTGGACAACGTTTTGATACTCCATTGCATTCTCGTTGATGCAGGCAGCATGGGTGAGGGTCAAAGTAGGTGGTTTTCCCGGTATACCCATTGCAGCCACAGGGTTCGGGTGCTGGCACATCTGGCACATTTGGAATTAATTTGGTCGGAACAGGATCCTCAGAAGACGAAGAACTAGACATCTTGTCTTGCCAAAGGACATGACACAAGGAAAGCAACTGAAGCGCGGAAAGAACTGAACCGTTCACTGATCCGTTAGAAAGAATGCGGTCGACGGACCTGAGCAGTGTACGCTCTCTAACGGGAAAGATGTGAACGCTTGAAAGGCAGGGTGATGAAATCAGAGTCCCGAGGTGCCGGAAGCGGAAGGATGGCGGAGGGGAGGGGAGCGAGAGGCAATGCTGAAGAGGTGTTGGTAACATAAGTGGCAGAGGAGGATCGTGTCATAACATCAAGACCAGGAGAGCTGTAGAGCAGGGGCCTGTGGTGTAAACCACAGCGGTCCGTTGTAGTACATCCTGCAATCTGAGGGCAAATCCAAATGATGAAGGGAATGAAGGAAAGCGGGGAGTAACTGAAGAAGAAGGTAGCCTGTATTTTATTGTAGAATTCACATACCGACTTCTGGAAATAAAAATAGGAGGTTGCAGGAAAGGAAAAGCTGATCGATCCTTATGCGGGTAGTGCAAGTGTAAAAGAAGTGTCCATCGCCAGAGTTGGTAACGGCTGAACAAGGATAGGAAACGTGGAGTAGTCTTTGGACAAACGCGGAGGAGGAAGTCAACCCAAGGTTGTCGTAGAGCGTTCGTAATATAGGAGGAACAGCATCCCAGTTTTGGCTGCACCATAATCGTTGAATTGCTTGTAGTGAATGCAAGTTGGTCGAGAAATCTTGACGAACCGGTGACTGAAAGAATGTTGACTATTCTTCCTGCCACATGCTCTTCCCTCGTTTCCGTATAGTAACTGTTGTGGCATATTTATTCTCATAACATTGTGACAGTGTATTAATTGAGTTTTTTTTTTTATACATCTTCTGATGGTAAAAGCAAAGACGGGGCGTCTGGATTACGACCGGAGAGGATGGGGAAGACGGTGCTGGTGGAGTAATAGTGCCACAACACGAGAATGGAGGAAAGGCTTATGGTGATTGTGAAGAGAGACAGGGAAATGGCGCTGCAGGCGGAGCGGTGGAAGCCCTTGGAGGTAAAGATATAATGCTAGCAACGGAATGCGTGCAGGAACGTACAAGGGTCGGTGAGGAACGTGGAAAAAAAGTGGAGAGAGACAAAAAGTCTGGTGAACTAGGCAGAGAGAAATGGGTATAGAAAACATCAACGTTCTTTGTTGTGTCTTCAAGGCACAGGAGGCAGCGTGGATTCGCATCGGGTGGTGGGGACGACTGTAAAGTAGGAATAGGATCGAGTGGCAGAAGAGGTCTCGGAAAGCAACATCCAACAGGACTGTCACTTGGGATGCAAAATTTTCCTAGAGAAGGTAGGAAAGGAGCTAGTAACTGAATTGTACGTCATGGCGCAAAACGTGGTGAGATGTTGGATGTCGATCCTAGCGGAACGGTGGTGATCGGGGAAGGTAACAGAGGTCGTTCTAGGCAGGTTAACGGCTGACTTCTTGGTTGAAAGGCCCCTCCTCTCACCTTCTGGTGGGGAAAAGAGGAAAGGAGGTTCGGGAAAACCGCCAAAGGCGGAGCCCGAGGAGCCGAACATGCATGACCCGTGAATGGAGAGTACGGCCGGATCGTCGAAGAGGGATGGCTTGAGAGAAGCGAGGCTAGTGGACCGGACTGGAAGAGCCACGTGCGGATTGGACCGAGCCGTAGTAGAAATCGCAGGTTCAGAGAGGGAAGGCGACGCGGCACGGACCATAGCAAGTTCAGCGGTCCGCAGTAGCAATAATCACAGGGGAGTCCATCACTCCAGAGACGGTAGGTGGAGCGTCCTCAGGCGGATAGCGTCTTCGTAGTGAAGCGTCGGAAAGGGCCCAAGGACGACCACACATGGTGAATACCCTAGGAAAAAGATGATTATGATCCGCTGCGCAGAGTCTATATAGACTGTGTAGCGGCCGAAGCTACGACTGTCGAGGTGCTTGAAGCCTCGCCAACATCGATATGGTTTTGATCCTAAGTTTCTAGTCTGGGTGGCAGTTTTTACTTTTGCGGAAACAGCACACATGTGCTACTGGCCCAGTATGGGTAACAGAGAGTCATTGGTCCTAAACCAATGATGGAGTTCTTTACGGTGAAAAATTACAATATTTTCAGAGACTTTATGTCCAACTTAATTAACACTCATCTTCACCAAGTTAAGATATTAGATCTTTCAAAACTTGATCTCACAATATCTTGCGAATTTTCAACAGCTTTAGCAAGTTTGGTGGTATAACTGTTTCACATCTGTCTTCCTCGGGCACTAAGTTTCAGTCCGTTCTCCGTCTCCAACTACGTCTTCATTTTGTGTTTTGAAAAACGGCGCCTTCCGTAGCCTCTAGTATTTACGATGTTGCTTGTGAAGATGAGTGTTAATCAAGTTGGACATAAAGTCTCGGAAAATCATTGGTCCTAATAGT
>JAHWFP010093167.1:39796-59936 GCA_023313725.1 Lithobius niger | reverse complement strand
TCATCGGTTCGCTCGTTTCCGTGACAGATGAAACGTTTTCTTCAATTCCTCTTTCTCTTATAACCTCCATGGCTAATAGTAACCGAAGGATCTGTGTGTTAATGCAGTTAATGCAGCCAGTCAGTTAGTTAATGCAGCCAGTCAGTTAATGCAATCACTCCAGATAGAATGCGTACGTACATTTTGCAACTTAATGAAGAGTTGCTTCCTTGCAATACGCAGTCGCAGCTGCTCTTTCATTCATTCATCAATCGATGCCGCGAGAAACCGCAACTAGTAATTTCGGCGTCCAACTTGGAGGACCAAAAAGGCTAATTACCAAAACCAATGTTGCTCGCAAATTGAGACGATTAATTTAGTAAGTACAGCCAAAAGGTGTGAAACTTCTCACGAATAAATAAAGAGTAACCGAGTATTACAAAAAAAGAAATATTTAAAATATACACCGAATTTACTTTAACTTATTTATTTCTGCTGAGAGGCCACTAGGGCGAGAGGCCAGTCGGGAATCCCCCCCCCCCCCCCCCCCCACCTTGCCAGTCCGCCTCTGCTACCGTCACACCAGCCAATAACCCGGTCGACCCCCTACTCAACTGGGAGGAAGATTCAGTGCTCAACAATACGGGATGTCACCCCGATGTTACCAAGATGGATGAGGATAGCCAAGCAGCGCTGACAATTTGCGAGGAAGATTTCGCCGATGAAAGCCAATTCTATCCAACTCAGCCTGACGACCCCCTGCTCTACTGGGAGGAAGAATCAGTTGTCAACAATACTCCATTTCAGCCCGAACCACAAGCTCAATCAACACCTAAACTGAACCGCCAGCTAAGCTACGGGGAAGAAGAAACGAAGACCAAGAAGGCTTATGGTAAAAACTTGGGATTTTGTAGACGAATAAGTGAAGAACACTCTGACCGTTTACGGTCCATTTATTTGCGAGAATTTCGGGGGGAACGGTATGTTTGTATCAGAAATAATATCCCGCTGAAAACCAAGTTGGCACAAGGTGTAATGATTGGCAAAAGTCATGTGAATTTTAAACATTTCTATTTATCGATTGACGAACGGAATAACTTAACTTCTCCAGAATATAAGAGACTAGCTGAAGCCCGTGCTACGCACGGGTGGTATTTGATGCATCGTTTAAAACACTGGGACGATTTCGTTCCTCATGTTTGTTACGGAATGCGTGTATCCCGCACTGGCTAGCAAACGATGATTTTCGTTCGCTTCACTCCCTCATTCAGTGCATCCCTTGTTCCGGAGTCCATACACTTACATTACATATGAATCTCTCCTCCGAAAATGAAAGGAATACACCTTTGTACACCTGAAACCAATAAATACGCCTTTGTACAGTGAAGTGTAAATGTTTAGCCTGCTGGCTTTGTCTTTTTTGTTCAATATTTAACCGAGTTTCAGTAATCCTTTAATTTTAATGGTGTACAACGACACAACCTTTAGCCAGCGGACTAATATTGTTGTATATAAGTGAAGCATTGTTTTATCCGTTAAAAGTTAAGTTTTCAGTTTGGGGACACTGTTCACTTCGCTCCCTCAATCGCTTCCCCTGACCCAGACTCCATGCACTTTCATATGAATATTTCCACCGTAAATGAAAGAAAAGAAACGTGGCGTGGTGAAATGAGTTTAACACACTTTTATTAACTGTTGTTGGTGGCTTCAGTTAGTTGGTGGGTGGCTTTGGCTTTGGTAATGCAGTCTGTAATTTCACTGCAAGTCTGCAACGACAAAGCACACTTGATACAATACAATACAATTAGTACTTGTAGTCATATTGCAAAGTCACATTGTAGCGGTGTTGACGACGACTGTGCTGCCATCCAGTGATCGGTAGTGTAAACCGCGGTGCAGCATTGTTTCCTCTGACATATACGACCGAACCTTTAGCGGTTGTTACGGCTTGCTCTCTCATATGGTTGTTGCGGAAGGCGTCTATCCGTATATAATTTTTTGCACACACTGGCTAACAAATGCTGATTTTCGTTCGCTTCGCTCACTCAGTAAGCACCTCCCCTTCCCCGGACTCGACGGACTTTGATATGAATATTTACACCGGAAATACATAAATACGCCTTTCTAGAGCAAAGTCGAAACCTTTAGCCCACGGGGCTTTATCCTTTCCCCCCCCCCCCCCATATTTAACAGAGTTTCAGTAATGTTTTTATTTTAATTATCCTCAACGACAGAACCTTTAGAAAGCGGTGCACGGGTGGTGTTTGATTCACCGTTTGCAACATTGGGACGTATTGCTCTGTCATGTGTTTGTTATGGAAGGCGTGTATGCTGTCTATATGCCGTCTATGTATTTGTGAGAATGCTGGCTAACAAACGCTGATTTTCGTTCGCTTCGCTCACTCAATCAGCGCCTGACCTGTCTCGGACTTCATGAAAATAAACAAATAAGCCAGATTCCATGCACTTTCATATGGATTTCTACCATAAATAAATAAATACGCCTTTGTACCATGGGTTCGTGTATGGTGCACGGGTGGTGTATGGCGCACGGGTGGTGTTTGATGCACCATTTGCAACATTGGGACGGCTTGCGCTCTCATGTGTTTGTTGCGGAAGGCGTGTATCCCGTTTATGTATTTTTGCACACACTGGCTAACAAACGGTGAACCGGAGGGCGTCATTTCAATGACAGCTTTGTCATTTTATTTTTCAAGATTTAACCGAGTTACAGTACTCCTATTATTTTCATTGTCCACGATGACAGAACCGTTAGGAAGCAGTGAACGACGTTGTTAGTTTGCGCACACGGCTAACAAACCCTGATTTTAGTTTGCTTCGCTCACTCATTCAGTGCCTCACCTGACCCGAACTCCATGCACTTTCATATGGATTTCCACCGTAAATAAATAAATACGCCTTTGTACCTTGGGTTCGTGTATGCTATTTTATCTTACTTGATTCTGAGCAGCAAGTAAAGTGCTTTCACTATTTAACGGAGTTTCACTATTCCTTTAATTTTAGTCGTCTACAACGACAGAACCTGTAGCCAGCGGTTTAATATTAAGAAGCATATACATGAACTGAATGTTTATTGCCAACAATCATTCCGTTTACAATAATCGAATACTGCTATTATTAGACGGGTGGCCGTCGGCCGTCGTGTGGCCGTCTCGTTGTGTCCATCTGACGCGACAACTCGATTTTATTAATAAAGATGGGTTGATTAAGCTTTGCAGACTGTCCAGAACAATGGTGAAAACTGTGGCCAAGGGTGGGGAGCTAGCGAACAGAAAGTTGAAGGTGCATTCATCACCGCTAAAAATGAGCACCGAGCCCCAATACGCAAAAGGAAATGGGTGCAAGTTCACCTTTACAAGGGTCTAGTGTATATTGGTCTGCGTGAATTCTACTATTCGCAGTTCTTGCAGAAAACATTACCCGGCAAATGTATGTTACTGACGGAGCCAGAGTGGATAAACTTGCTGGACTTAGCGGAAGAAGTGGAGACTTTATAGTAAACTTACCATAGATTTTTATTTTGTTTTTGATTGTTAATATTTTTTGTTTAACCTGGAGAACTGGAAACAATTTGATGGACTTAATGACTGAAGTGGAGACTTTTATTGTAAACATTGCACTCAAGCAGTTTCTCTTTTGTTGACGATAGATACGATAGATAATTTTTATTGTATAACTTGTCTTGCTGGACTCATTTTAACGGGAAAATTAGGAATATTTTTTCCTTTTATTTTTCTCTGTAGACGAAGAAATGATTGTCGTATTGGCTGTATAATCGATGTCGACGCATTTCCTGTTCCTGACACTGTGGACAAGAACAAATTTCTTTGTACAGAATTGGATGTTACATACCTGTTCAAGCCTGTGACTGAACGTTATACTTTTAAAGTAGGAAAATTTTACGACCTAACACCAAAAGTTAGAATCACGGCGGCGTGGGTCATGCGCAATATTCACGGCATGCGTTTCGAAGATACTACTTCAGACTTGCCCCAGACCTCACTACTCTCAATTCTGTCAGCTATCCAAGCAACATGTATAGTGGTGGCAGATAAACCTTACATTGCTTACAAAGGAGGGCATTATGAGCGTAATCTTTTGAGAGAAATCTATATTCCTCACTTTAACCTAGAAAGTATTGGTTGTCCACGATATGATGAATTGTTAACTCTAGCCCATCTAGCCCAACTTGTGGCCTGCATTGTTATGCCTTACCTGGAAAATCTGTACATTGTCCACAATCAGAGACAATACTGTTTCGTAAATGGTCATTGAACGAATGATTTTTAAATAAAAATTCATCATTTCACTCTGACTTGTACGTGATTTTCTTTTATTTATGTATTTTAAAAATAAAACCTGATATGTATCTTAGTCCATCTTAGCATCGTTTAGTGGAGTGTAGTGTGTGCTGAGCATGGTCATTGTTTTTCAGCTTTGCTAGATTGATATTTGGATGAAAAACTACTAAAAGGAACCAGTCTGATTTAAATGGATGTTGCAATTTTTATCCTAACTCACTCTTAAATTCCTCCTTCTGCATGATTTTTTTTCAATTTATGCAGAGCAGTAAATGCCAAGTAACACAAATTTCTAAATTTAATCAGAGAGAAAAATCATACCGTACAAGAAATAAACTATTTGTGCAAGAAAAATACAAATTACGCAAGATAAAAACAAAATTCGATTATTACATTTCTTAAATGAAGCTGACTGGTCTAACTTTTCAAGACTTGTGTTGCTTTACAAAAAATATGTAAATAAATAAACATATCCAGCAAAACATATCCAGCGAAACATATCCAGCGAAAACATATTCAGCAAAACATATCCAGCGAAAACATATCCAGCAAAAACATATCCAGCAAAACATATTCAGCAAAACATATCCAGCAAAACATATCCAGCAAAACATGTCCAGCAAAACTTATCCAGCAAAACATATCCAGCAAAACATATCCAGCGAAAACATATCCCGCAAAAACATATCCACCAAAAACATATTCAGCGAAAACAATCCAGCAAAACCTAACCTAGCCTAAACTAAAACATTGCCGCAAAACACATTCTTATGCAATTGGGAGTAGGTAAGTTTTCTAGTCCACAGTACAATTCGAGGAAGAAAAAAACGGACAGTTTCACCCTTTTTTATACATTTTTTTATTGACATAAGGGCTAATTTACAGTTTCATATGAAAAAGGTCAATTTTTCTTTCAGTCAAATGTCCTAGGTAATGAGACACAATAATACTAGAACACTTAAGCGTTGTTGATTTAAATGTGAAAATTATTTTTTCACTAGCCATAATAGGATAATGTTATTTGATATAAACGTATTTTTTCATCGGGTCCAAGTTTACTGCAACATATAATATTTCTAATCAAATCATCAAGTGATGGGATGTCACCTGTGGAAATTACGTTGAGTCTTCTACCATTCTGGGTCATAACTTAGGCGTTCGCCATACTTTGAGCACAAGCATTAGAAGCAATGCCATCCTGTACTAATCTGGGATTCGGTCCATTTCTCTTAGTACGAAGTGCAGAATGTGGGTACATAGTAAAGATGGCTGGCAGGGAGCTTTTCTTGCTTCTATGGACATTTCTTTCGTGCTGCCGTCTACTCGCTAAAGTTGAAAACTACTTCCCACAGTATTTACAGCCAAAAATACCATGGTGTCCCCGCCGTTCATCCATCTCTCTATTGCGTTCTCTAACGACATTTTGCCGTTTTTAAAAGAGGAATTTTTTTTCGTCCGTGCACCATATACGAGTGACTAGACTTAAACCTCCACTACAGTATAAATAGACTGTAACCTTCAGTTTAATATTTTGAGTGATAGTTTAAAATCTGCTTGGTCTTAGCTAACGTACAGAAGAAAAAATGTCTAATTTGACTTGACTTTTGCTTTTTTGAATGTATGACACCATCTACCACTGAAGATTTTTTTTAAGTATTTGCTGCGGGACTATTATACACATTATCCTATCAGAAGTAAGCAGACATAATTTATGAGCTGTCAACACCAAGTTGATAGCTCAGATGGACCAATCAGAGCTAAGTTCTCTGAAATAATGTTTAATCTACAGTAAGCTGACATATTTGAAGCAATTTGACACGTTCTTTCACTGAAGTAATTACACAAATTGTACATTGTTAGTGTAAAATCATCATGCATTCATGTTCACCACAGTTAACTGCCAAAAAACCCTACATAACCTATTATATCCAGAAAATTGTTGATGAGACTAGATGAAGGTGTTAAATACTACTACTGAACCTGCACTACATTTTATACCTTTCAAACAAAACAATAAATAAAAATTACCATATTTGACTGCAAAGAGCTACCACTCAGTAAAATTGCATGGTGGAAGTTCTTTATTTTAATTTTTGTTAAAACAAACAAAAAACAAAAAACAAACAAAACAAAAAATTAAAAACAAAGAACTTCCACCATGCAATTTTACTGAGTGGTAGCTTCCCCTTAATACACTAGCTGCTGCCCCTTTAACTCGGCTTTGCCTCTATGTACTTGGTTGCTGCCCCTTTAAGTCGATTTCCCCTCGATGCACTAGCCTTGCGTGTCTCAACACGTCCTTGTGACGTCACGTGATCGCCGCCATCTTGTATTAACTTCACAACCTTCTCTGTGACGTCACGTGATCGCCGCCATCTTGTATTGACGTCACGTGATCACCGCCATCTTGGAATTCAGTCACAGCCTTCCCTGTGACGTCACATGAGCGGCGCCATCTTGTATTGACATCACTCACTTCCCTATGACGTCACGTGATCGACGCCATCTTGGAACTACGTCACACCCTTCCCTATGACGTCACGACCCCTCATTGCATTATGGTTATCAATACGAGTTAGCCCTTATCTATACGACCTACCATCAACCATTCCCTTTCAATTTGTACAGATAGCGTAGGGGGCTAAGGCGTCATGCACCAACTCATCTGATAAGGCTCTGGACCCTGGTTCGAGCCTGGCCACTGCCCTAGCTTAAGAAAAAATATTTTCTTCTATTTCAATACTAAATTTACAAAAAAAGAAAAAATACCCTCTGAGATACAGATACAGCTCACACGAAGCTCACTCCTCGCCCCTCCCCTCTAACCCCGGATGTACTGTACTACGTCATAGGACCAACCGGATGTGACGTCATCGTCTCTTATCACCACCAGGGGTGCGCTTATCAAGATCAAGCATCAATTCTAGGAAATTGCCCTCCATGGTCCCTTATCTGGGCCCCCCCCTTTTCTATTGTTCCAGTGGGTGGGTGTACATCTCTCTTAGGAGGACAGACTTGTTGCCCAATTGAGTGCCATATCTCGTGGAAAATGGAAAAGGCCACAAACACTACCAAGTCATCACAAAATATAAGGAGTGTCTTACAAGTATCTTAGATACTGCTTTTATCTGAAGATACTGAGAGCATTTGCAAGTAATTTCGGCATCAGTTATTATGTATAGTGTTGCGGATGGGTAGAGGAGGAATAAAAGAAAGACCAAGGCAGGTATCATTTGATTATTTTTTACTGCAATTGGTGTTAATTTCAGTAAAATAATGTACCAACCTTTCACGATGACTTCAGTAAAAATGTTCGCGAAATCTTTCAAAGATGTGTATTTTAAATCTCCTTTGTATTGAGGTTCCTTGTAGTGCAACAACTTTCGAAATGATAAATACAAAGATTGTGACATGCCCGCACCTCCAACAGTCTATACTTCCGAGAGGAAGATTCTCCCAGGACGAAGCATATTTAAAAACAGAGTATTGCACTCTACATTAGTATTGATACAACCTCCTAACCCCCCCCCCACGGGGGGGGGGGGAGTCTGGGGAACCCAGAATTTTAGTTTGCATTTTTTAAACTATGTATGAATAAACTATGTCACCAAAGATCCATCAGTGGCGTAAATAGCAGGGGGAAACTGCGGAGGGGGCGGGCAGCGCACCTCCAAGAACAAGCCTAAAGGACATAAAAGTTGTCTGTTCGTTATTTTCTTCAAAACTTTTTTTTCATGGAATGGAGCCATGCATTAATGCAGGAAAAACAGCGTACAGTAAAGGTAAATTGGTTGCAACAAATTAACAGTAATGCCAAAGTTCAAGAACGGAAAAAACAAAGTGTAGAGATCCTGTGGCACTCATTCAATATAAACCCTCTCTCAAAATTTTTCATTCACCATTCTCAATGGTATTCCCATTATTTGAGTTGGTTGTTTGAGGCATGCTACATAGCACGGCCTGTACTGTGGATGCGCTGAGCATGGTGACTGTCTAGATTACATGCATGAGTTCGTCCCCTGGTTTTATAATTTTATTGTTCTTGAAAAATGAAATGGACGTACGTTTTCTAACAACAGCATCATCAACGTACCTTGTTTCCTCAACTACATATCATTAATCTTCCTCACCATTCTTGTGATATACCAAGAATATTAGTAAATATGTTAGGGTGAGATTGTCCAGAAATATTTATTTACACCACTGGGATCCGTTTGATGAATTCTGAAGTCCGTTTCACTCATTCGACAGTTACTTTGAAATGTAGTGAGATGTGGCAACGTGACACATGAAAGGAAGTTTTTTCTTCCTGCAGCTGAATTTCGCATCATTTTATAAACGCGAAGGGAGGAAAAAATTGATTTTTTTTTACTGCAATTGGTGTTAATTTCAGTGAAATAATGTACCAACCTTCCACGATGACTTCATGAGTGATGTTGTCAGAGGCCTGTTTGTTTTGTACTGTGCATGTATAATTCCCACTTTCACTCTGATGAATGTCATGCAGGACTAGGGTACCTTCTTGGTGATGAAAAATTCTTGCAGTTGGTTGAATGTCATCTCCTCTGCAAAAATAGTAAATGGGATTGTGTAATTTACAGTACGCCAGCTATATTTACAGAACTTTGTCAACCAAATTCATAAGACTCGTATTATAGATAAGGTATTTTACAGTTGTTTATTGGTATAATAGGCCTTTTTTAACGCTCTTAAATACAAAAAGAACAATTAAAATCCATTGTGTACAGCATTTTATACAATAAAAAGAAGAAATCTGAAATTTACCAATTTTAATACAATTACTTGCCACTAGATGGCATTGTTAGTAAAATGTGTTAACCTAACTGCAGTTTAACTCGCTGATTTTTAGATGTTATATTTTTGCCTATTTACATAAAATAGTTTCTTCTTATAATGGAAAAATAAAAAATATACGCATACATGTTATATTAGTTAACATACTTTGTTAACAACGGCACTAGTGCCAAGAATGAAACTGGTAAGTCTCCGATTTTTTTATACTATAAAATGCTATACGCAACAGATTTTAATTGTTCTTTTTGCATTAGAAATAGAGATTGATGATGCACGAAGCACCCACCCAACCAAATTCCAACTAATTAGACAAGTGCATCAAAGCGTGACTTGAACGTGTTGAGTGAAGGAACCCAAACAACAGATAGCAGGAGGGAGTTCCAAAGTTTAAAAACCCTTTCCGTGAAAAAGTGAAAGCATAGTTTAGAACGAGAGACGGTGCCAGAAATACAGAGAGGGTGGCCATGGGTGAGCTGAAATTTGGAGTGAGAGAAAGAACAGGGTCTGCATCAAGGGAGCTGTGAATAAGTTGGAAGGTAAGTATCATGTTGCCACGATGAAAATGATCGTGAATGGAGGTAAGACCAAGTTTACGTAGGCGATCGGAATAAAACAAGGAACCAATAGTGTGACACCATTTGATAAGGCAACATTGGCAGTTTTCAAGACGATTAAGTGAGTAAAAATTGTAGGGAACACAAATTTGGGAGCAATAACCAAAGAGTGGGAAGAAAAAGGTGTATTGTTGTAATAAATGAGAACAAATCACCTTCTTTGCCCTTTAACAAAATTTCTTTCATAATAGAAAAGATTTTATTTTATGTTTCTCCTTACATTCAGTTTTACGTTTCTTTGTTGGTAAATGAGTAAAGGAGCCAACACTCGCTAGTCTGCAACACACATTTAATAAAATGTTTCGCCATTATTGACTCTCATGTCATTGGTGGCAATTCTCAATATTTTTTCCATAAACCCCGAGAATTACCACCACTTTCCTTTTGAGAATAAACATGCCCCATAGAGGAGATGATTTGGAAGTTCAAATTTATACAAAAAAATTGTCATTATTGCTGTTCACTTGTTATTCCTGGCAATTCCACTGCTGGCTACATTGGTTTCTTCATCAACCCCATGAATTCTCACCACTTGGTTTTTTAAGAACAACCATGCCACCTGGAAGGAGCTGCTTCAGAAGTTCAAAAAATTCCACGGATTCATTAAAGATAAAATCGCAGTAAATGTTAAAATCAAGGTGACAACATCCATACTAGACTTTCCGGTTTTCGTTCCATGCGATATTTAGTTAAAAGTTCTCCAGTGTTTCTTACTTCAAAATCGAATGTTTTTTGTTTCTTTTGTGAGGGAGGGTCACGCCTGCTTCTCCTTGTTCAGCAGTGGTGAAAGTTGGATCTTTATCTAATTGCTGCGAAGTTTAGTTTTTCATATGGGGTTGGTTTCAGAGAGCTCAGCATGCTCACATACATTGTTAACACACATGATGAAAACAATTTTAACAATATAATCATTTGAATCTGAAGGTTCCAGTAACCATATCTTTTTTTAATTGTTCGTGGGTTCTGCAAAAACAAGAAAAACTATCTTGGGTATTCCTTATTCACACTGATAATTTATTATCGCCTGGCAAAGGCTGCAAACTAGGATGCAAAGGATGCAGATTATGTGAAAAAGAATATTAAAAGACAAGACTGTCAATTTTTATGTCTGATAGCTTGAAGAACGACTTGGTGGGATGTGCAAAATTCTTGATCTTGGTCTGCTTGTGACACATTAGTTTCTGTGTTGGGCAAAAGGCAGCCATTAGAGTTAAGTGATGTGAAATCATCGTCAAAATATTTGGATTAAGGAGTAATTTGAAATCAAAACATAGTGTTTCATCATGCTCCCTAAATCACTGTTACGTTTTAACAATGACTATGATGGAGGTCTTCACTTTTACTCAAACTGAAACCAACAAAAGCCTTAAGGCAAGTTCATCCGTTTGGACATCTTCAATCACACTTCACACCAGCCAGTTGTTTTATTTAAATAATGTAACAGTGCTGCCCACTGTTCCCAAAACAACGAACATTATATGCAAGCAAAAGCCAAACCAAACAAGGAATGCAGAAACCATACAGCAGCAATACAAACAACTTTTTAAAGTTATATTCATAAATGGTGTAATTATTGTTATTATTTATTTTTTTATTTAACTACGTCATCCAGGATTATAATAAAAAAATAATTGTTTGTTTTGTTGGAGTATGGTTTGAACTTTCTTCATTTGCTTTGGGCTCGCATACAATGAGAGATGTATTGTTTGTTGTTTTGGCAACGGATGGCAACTGCTGCATTGTTTAAATGCACCAGCTTCTGATGTAGAAGCTGTCTGATTGAAGATGTCCTTACGAATGGACGAAACGTCTAACCAGATATGAGCAAACTGCACTCTAAAGGCTTGCTGTTTATTTCACTATGATGCAGCATTCTGCATGCATTGTACCTACTTACAGGTGCACCACTGTACAACAAAAGTTATATTATTTTCGCATAGCCATGATTACTACAACTTTAAATGGTTTGTCTATACGAGTATTAGTTTGCTCCAGCTAACATAAGGTTCCGAGAAACTTACTTTAACAAGAGAATCTGCAATAATATTTAAATAAATACTATTTAAATAATAGTGCAGATTTTATTGTAAAGTGAACAATTAAAGTTAATCTATGTATAAACTGGAAGTAAAAATAATTAAGAAAAAATTGTGAACTATGAACTATTTCAATGTCAGCCTACAAATTGAAACTGGGACATAGAAAGAAAGTTGACAGCTTTACAAATGGAGGTTCGCTGAAAAAGCCTTAAATAATTTTGAACTTAGTAAGCAAATTGATAGGTGGACTCTGAAGTTGCACAAAAAATGTAATTGAAGGGTTTATCTTAAGACACTGTTAAAAATGTTAAATTAAACTCTGAAAATGATCTTGAAACAACAATGATTCTGTGTTAAGTTATGTTTCTGGCAAACAGTTAACAAGACGATTTAGTTGTGACTAATAAATGTTTTCTGAGTAGTTTGTTTTTACACCACACGACCTGAATTTAACCAAATACATGATTTTTACTCAAACTTTAATAAGACTCACGTTTGAAACGGTAAACATGTTTGGCTGTTAATATTACTCAGCCACACTCATTAAGTTTTAGTGCTTCAAAAACATCAAATGCATAACCATTTGACTCCAGAACAAAATGTGTTGATGCTGCTAAACTTATTTAACAAATATGAAACAAATAACAGGACAGAAAGCCAAACGGGCTTGATAATATTACATAAATTAATGGGAATAGGTTTGCATCTGCATTTATTTATCTCATAATTATGATTTTTTCGCATGCGAGACGATGTGTGTTAATACTGGCAGCCGAAAAAGTGTACAGGATAACCGCAGACAGCCCATTAAAGCCACAGCACATCCATAGTTATCTACGGTCTAATTTTGTACCACCTTGAGTTTAACACAGCAAATATTATTAACTAAATTAAACCCAACACTTTCTAAAAGGGGCGATTTGTTAGGAAAAAAACATTCCCTATAACTTCACTAAAGCGTAAGGTTTAGATAGTTTTAATCTGCTTACCCAAATGACCACTTAACAGTAGGGGTAGGAGCACCAACAAATGTACATGGCAGGTGAACGGTTTCTTTCCATGAAGTAACAAAGGATTTTCCGAATGATACTACTTTAGCTGCAACTGGAAAAAAGAAAAAAGAAAACATACTGTAAATATCTGTAAAATAAAAGCAATTACAAATATTTTAACTCCATATGGAATCCATTTTTCAATCATTGCACAGCATTATCAAAATGTACGGACAATTACACACTTTATACACAGTGTTGTTGCTTATAAAGTAGTAAGCAACAAGAAGATCAGTTTGGTTGAACTTATTGAACATATTTCAAGCAGAAATGAAAACCTATTTTCGTTGTTCTCTCAGGTATTCCGAGAGTAGATCCGAAGCAACAAAAACAGAACCTGAATAATCACAAATACGTTTACAATTGAAATGAGCAGTAAAATATTTATCACCCACACATATATTTCTAGCTTTAGCAATCAAATCTAGGTTTCTACTTTTCAAGCGGCGCGAGGTCTTCCATACTGTAAAATACAACATATTAAATGCTGCAGTATGCAAAGTGTGAAAAACAAAATACTCTTCATACTGTACTATTTCAGTCTGAATTTCACCAGAAGTAAATGTGGGTCGGAACTGGGACATTCTTACCCCCAGACATTTTGCCATCCGAACATTATCCCCCAGGATAGAATAGAAACATGTCAGTGCCAGCTAACGGCAGCTATATGCACCTTCCCATCCCCTCCACCCCGGATGGCTAAGTTAAAAACTCCTCTAGACTGTTTTTAAGAGAGTCAGGTGTAACAGCAGACAAATCGTGAGTAATAGGGAGTGGATTTCAGGCTGCACGACCCGCTCAAAGAAAAAAAAAGATGGCGGAGGTTTCCTGAGGAGATATTTTTCCACAATTTGGAAGGATGATCCCTGGTGTTGGAGGTCGTGAAACAGAAAGGATCAGAAGTGTTTGCATCAACAAGCTGGTGAAGAATTTGGTATGTAAGGATATAGTCACCTTTGAGGAACACTGAGTTGACAGAGGTAAGAGTAAGTTGCTTTAAATGATCCCTATATGGGAGGGATTTTAGTGACACTTACCGTGCAGTAAAAGACCCTGGCAATGGTCTCCAAGTGCATCAGAAAAGAGGTCTAACAGGGGCAAGAAATTTTTCAGAGCAATGAGCCCGTACTGGTCGACGGTAAACTTTGAAGAGCATAAAGAATAAAGAAGGTGGCTTGGCACTAGGTTTAGACAAGGGAATGCAAGTATTGATGAGGTCGTGAAGAAAGTCTTCAAGAATTTCTAGTTGGGTATCCATGTTCTAGCTCTCTAGTTCGGTGGGCCAGTCGATGTAGCATATAACATCATTGAGGTCGATATAATCAGTTTTCTTTAAATTTGGTCGTGATGGGTCTTAAATATTAGCATAAAAAATTCATTGTTAGCTTTGAAAAGAAGAACATTATGGGGGGTGGGGGAGAGAGCATGAATGATGTGGGGGACTTGAAGGCTAGAGGCAGTAAAGTCTAACCAGCTGGAGTTTTATCCCTGCCTGTGTCTAGTTGGTTTGTTAATATGTTGCTGGCTGACGGTTATTGAATTGGTGGAACTTGAGGAATTCATAGGTAGTAGTTGGTCAGGCTGTGATGTTTGAGTTATACAGCAGTAAATGGTGGGGAAATTATAGTCTGCTACGAAGATGGTAGTGGACGTTGAGGAAAACAAAATAAAATTATTAAGGGAAGCAAGAAGGGCTAGTCAACTGAGTTGCAAAGGAATTTTAGGTATTCTGTAGCAGCAAACGACATTCTCCCACTGATGGCTTGGGATGAAACTTCTGCTGTAGCAAGGATTTAAGGTTTGGCAGATTGTGAAAATAACAGAATCCCATTCTTCGCGGTTCTTTTTGCCCCCCTCTCTTATTCCTGGAATGTACGTCGACACCTCAGTCGGGGCCTCGCCTGGAATTTAATAGGTTTTTCTTCCATCTCTTGGTATTCTTGATAGCTTGATCTCCTTGGGTGGATAGCCAAGTAGGAGAAACTTTTGTTTTGCTTGGAAGAAGTGGTTATGTGGTATGGTATTTCTCGATATGCGGCTTTGGATCCTCGATATGCAGCTTTGGATCAACTCTATTCTTCATGACCAAGAGGAGTTGGAAGTTTGAGGGGCTAGAAGAGAATGAAATCATCCTGTTCGTCTATGTTGATTTGGTGTAGGGCTCCCACACTAGTCCCTGCTCAGAGTTGGTGACAAGGACATCAAGAACAGGAAGTTTCTGTTGTTTTTTTCAATTTCTGGCATGAAGTCAAGGTTAGGTTTCCAGCTGTTGAGTGTTTCGAGTGTCCACCTTGCCCTTCTTCGTATCTGTAAAGGTATCATCGATATAGCGTGTCAAAATTGTTAGGTGTGAAAGTGTGTAAGTGATGCGTTTGTCGAGATACTGTAGAATAATTTCCGCGAGCATCGGTGAACAAGAATAGCCCATTGGTGTTCCCTTGATCTGAAGGTAGACTAATCCAAGAAAGGTAATGTAAATGTTGAAAAAAAGAATTTTCAGGCACCTACGGAATATTTCTCTTGCTCTTCTCTTGATTTTTCATCTTCCACCCACACTGTTCAAACTTACTCAAAGTAAGATGAGTGAGGCTGGGGAAGAGGGCTTTAATATCAAATGACATCTCCTGAGAGAAGAATCGTGGACGTAGAAGCTGGGTGAACTCGATGGTGTTTGAGAGGTGGTGTGTGCCCAGAATGTACTACAAGAGCTTTGGGGCAAGAAACCAACTAAGTCTTTGAGCAGGAGCACTTTTGACGGATGTATTCAGTTTAAAGGGTAGCCTTTGTATTGCCATGCTAGAGGTGAAATTCTTGGACCGTTGCAAAAAGATTTGCCAAGACTGTTTTCATTAATCAAGAACGAAAGTTATTCGAAGGCGATCAGGTACTGCGCTAGTTCTAACCATAAATGACATGCGAGGAAGTTTGGAGTCAAGCTCGGGGCCTCAACATGTTGACCTTGGCCTCGGAGAAATGCCCTTTTTCCACCAAGTCGGAAATGTGATCGTGTACACGTTGGTGAAAAGTGATTGTCAGTTGGTAGTCAAGTTTTTCATTGAAGCCTGGTTTTTCCAATTCTGCTATGGCGGCTTCATTGTAGGAGGTGGTGTTGTGAAGGCTGAGATGATAGTCACATTTCGGTTGTCCTTGAGAGTATGGATGGCCCGGAGTTGATTGCCCAGGTTTCCGTGGAAGGATACAACTCTGTAGCTGTTGGGCCACAGCAGGATTCCAATGGAAATTTTTCGAATAGAATTTGTAGATCTGCTGTAAAATTCTCACGGAGTTCAGTTTGCTTTCCTGTCTGCTGCAAGAAGTGAAGGAGTGATATCAAGATCAAAACCTTCTCCATGGTAATTCTACCAAACAATAATACTTCAGATGTTAAAAGAAAATTTGATGTAACAATATCTAGTTTTCATTTAACTTGATGAACGGTGGTCTAGTTTTCATTTAACTTGACACAGCAGCGGTCTAGGTTTCATTTAAATTGATGCAGTAGTGGTCTAGTTTCATTAAACTTGGTGCAGCAGTGGTCTAGTTTTCATTTAACTGGATGGAACAGTGGTCTAGTTTCATTTAACTTAACGAAGCAGTGGTCTAATTTTCATTTAACTTGATGCAGCAGTGGTCTAGTTTTCATTTAACCTTTGGTAGAATCAACTTGGCAAATGTTTTTGTCTGTTGATAGCACTCCTTTGAAGAGCCAAACCATTCTCAACTTTCAGCCAGACTTGATTTTACATATGATAAGACCAGGTAGCAGGTTATACCAGTATTCAATCTTTGCTCGCCCATTTCCACTTTTAGAACTACATTAGTTCAGGAAAAAAAAATTTTGAACATCCATGCTGGTGCAGTTTGTTAAAGAAATGATTGCTGTCCAGCCATCATTTACCAAATCCCCGGGTAATAAATGTTAAACAAGTCTCCATGTTGTTCAGTCATAGAGGTCAACAGAGAGAAACAACTGGAGAGTGGCCACAACAGAATGTGTTTGTGTTTACCAACTTGGTTCGAAACCCTCTAGGCATTAGAACAGTTCAGCAGGTAGTAGAAACAGATAAGTCTCCGCTTGAGTAGCCTTGCCCAAATCAAGTTGACTGTCCTTGTATTGTTTATTATTTGTGAAATAAAAGAGAAAATATATTTGTTTAACTGACTTACCTAATGGACCACCTGTCATTTGTGCTCCAACTGATGTACTCTGGCCTTCGCCTATATTTGAAGATGCTGTTACCCAGAATTCATATCTACGATTTTTGCTTAATCCTTTTGCTTCATAGTGGAGTACATTTCCTGGTACACTGACCTTTGTTGTTTCCTACATAACACAACAATGTTCAGTCATTTATTACCCAATGTTAGTCTCCATAACCATACCGTAGGGCAAGTCATACCATACGATAACCTACATTTTTCTGTTTTTATAAAATAAGAAAAATGTCACTTACAAAAATTAACAACAGAACAGTTGGTCAGAAATAGCTGAGGTATTGGACATCCGGACATCCTGGACATCCATAAGCTACTCACGGTTATCATATTTTAACTATTAGTAAATTACATTGGGAATTGTACATAGATATGGGGTACTGACAAGTTGGATGGGTGCTCTATGCTGTTATAATCCCCTGCTGGGTCATATAATAGAATTCCGTGCTCATTTGTCTCGAGACACAAACCGACACGTCTTTCTAATTCTGACATCTTTATTCAACTCGCTCAACAGGGCGCCAAACACTTACATCAATGAGCACATCGTTCGTCAGTTAGGAATACGGCCGTGACAGTAAGTGCCATCTGGCTGTTGGGTGGTAAGTACAGCAAACCTTGTTACACTACTACCAAACTACAGTTTGTATTCCTAAAGACATTCGACGTTGAACTGCTACTTGCTCATCTGAAAAATCAAGATGAACTTTTCCAACAAAAGTAAAAGAAAATATTTTGCTACAAAATGGAGACTGGCTAAAATTCTGATTGTCCAAGTATCATACTAATTCGTTTTCCTCATTAATTTAGAGAAACATATGTAATTAAGCTCAGCTGAAAGGTGGATATGTAATTTTTTTAAAAGCCCAATAAAAAAGCTTTATTTGATCCATATTGCTTTTACCGTGCCATATTGCAGGCTTTAAATAAATACTAGAGCCTAGTTTAAGTGTAGCTCATTTTTCTCAACCAAACTAATAAACACACAGCACACAAGCACTCCGTGGTTTTTTCATTCGAAATGTAAATCGTGAAGGTGAAATTTAACAATATTAAACTCAGCTCTTGTGGCGTTACAATACGTAATAATAATTCACTACGTTTCTTACCTCCCTTCCACTTTCAGTTGATCTGATGTAAACAGTGTATTTTGTGATAATTCCATTTGGGCTTGTTGGTTCTCTCCAAGAAATAACTATAGCATCAAGACCTGCTGTCAAAACCTTTATGTCGGCTGGTGGGCTTGGTACTACAACAGCAACATTGCTATTTTACAATAGGGACTACGAATCTTTTTCTCTATGCATAGGGCCGGATTAAAGGGGGTGCTTTGAGCAACAGGCCACAGGCTAAAAAGGACCTTACGATTACAGGAACAATAAAATACAATACCATTTAAAATTTAAAAAAAAATGCTTTTACTGACAAGTTGTATAAAAAAAATTTCAATTTCTAAAAAAATTATTGTTTTCTCCCTTTTTCCTGGCCCTTGGGGGGGGGGGCAGGCAAAATAAATCTTAAGCACCAGGCCTCTATGAGGCTTAATATGGCACCATCTGTACAGCACCTATAAACATGCAGACACAGCTGCAACCTAGTAAAACTAAAAAATATTAATATATTACATCACACAGGTAAGTTAAAATTATTGAAAAAGCAAGATTTACAGTCCAGTTTCCCCAAGACAACAACTAGCCAGTTACATTATCAAATTGTAGTTGATAAGATAAGAAGACGCTGTAAGTAAAGCATGTGAGCCCATTCACAAAAACCGTATAAAATAAAATTCAACAAGTGCGGTACCCAAATTTGTTCGCTAAATTTATGAAATCTCAGAACAACCTGGTAGAATTTCCGAAAAAGTCAATTCACAAAAAGATCACGCACATTTCCACAAACTAGACACTCACTCCTATGTCCAGCACATTTTCAACGACTGATTGCTGTCATCATCAGGCTTTTAAAGGTTGAGTTAGTCTTGATCACATCTTGCTTCAACGTTGTTTCCAAGCACCGTTTTCGAAGTCGCCGGTAATCGTGGCCTACTACATTTTTTGGGCTATTGCACTTCGGCATTCTGCTCGCTTAGTTCCCATTGCATACTCAATTCTCGTTCCAGTCCAACGTTAAACAGGTTGCCCACGTTAGGATTTGATGGTCCTTGAATGTTCATGAGTGGTTTTTTATGCAATTCATGTTGTTTAATTGCTACTGATTCCAAGCACCTAAGATGTTTATCTCTTGCTGAGTTTAAGCTCAAAAGCACCCTGGTTTTTTCCCAATCTATTGTGTGACGTGTCTCCATGCAATGCACTGATATTCCGTTGTCTTTCTTCTTATTTCTTATATTTGCCATGTGTTGTGCCAGTCTCACTCGTATTCCTTTTCTGGTCTCACCAATATATACTGCCTCACAGTCCACGAACCTAGCAGAATTAAAATGTGACAGTGACATTCTACGATAAACAAACCTATTTATAATAATGCAAAAACAGCTGCATTGTGGAACACCTTTTCATGATTTTAAAACCTTAAATGGAAAACTCAACGAATAAAGCTTAGAAACAAATATGGGCTTGGGAAGCACTTCGTTGTTAGTAGTCACAACAAACCTGAAACGAAGCCTGGAATAAAGTTTTCCGTTTTCTGTTTTAATTCACATAGTGATTTTGAATCCTTGAATGTTGCATTTGGTGAATTTATGGCGTGACCCACAGAGCTGATCCTGGCTGTCGCGGACAACATCGCTGCGTAGGGCCCCGATCTGGAGGGGGTCCTCAACTCCAGTCTCGATAACCAAACCTTCTGGTAAGTATTATATCTTTCAAAATCAACATTCCTCCTATGATTTTCTCAGCTTTCACAAAAGCTTTAAAAAAGTATTAGTGTTAGCAATTGCTCAGTTTATTTTTATTATTTTTAAATTCTATTATTGGCATTATACCTGGTTCTGAACCGTTTCGTTGCGCTGCACTCCGTTTCTTTGTTGTGGTCTAGCTTGATGTGAATCCGAAACCCGTTGCGTCATTTGGTGTTGATTTGGTTGATAAATTAGTTTTGAAAAAGGTGGATGGCGTAGAGGGAACGTGGTAGCCAACGAGGTG
>JAHWFP010093167.1:16693-34796 GCA_023313725.1 Lithobius niger | reverse complement strand
CCCCCCCTCCCCAGGCAGAAATAGGGGAATGAACCGCTGACACCTCTGGCAGTGCGTAATCAGAACTATGGGTAGGGGGTGGTGGGACATGACCAACTAAACGATAAAACATTCTAAAGCCTCACAACTACCGGGACTGCCAGAAACTCGCGGCCAGAATATACAAAGAATGAAACTGCCGGGTGTTTTGATACTCAATACACGACGCGCTCAATGCACAAGATATGCGGGGGGGGGGGGGGGGCGTTAGCAGGATATTTGACAGATGAGGAGGGGTTGAGGGAGAAACATGTCCACTTTGACCACGATCTGTCTGCTCTAGCATCCAGTCTAATGGCATACCCAACGACGATTGGTGCTCGTTCGTTAGCATACACTGAACTCGGGTGTACTCTTCTTGCGGTATTTCGAGCGACTGCTTTCACTTTTGCGATGAAAACATAGCTCTTTCTATTGCCCAGCAAGGGAATAGAGATTTTAAGTCCTGGATTGATTAAATGTATCAAAATATCCTAACACTAATGATCGCTGCCACCACCAGATGGGTTTAATGGCGACCCTAATTCTAAAAGCAGTTAACTATCTAACTCGTAAAACTAGCCATTAATCAACAAAGTCTAGCTGGGTTTTAAAAACTCCTGGTTTTGTTATTAATAACAGTAGATGCACAAATAAATCAAGTTACATTTCAACTAGGTAAGTTTACATTAACTTCAAAAAACGAGGCTTTACATTAAAGCTGACAGATTTCAATTAAAATTCGCAATATTTAAATACACAACTTTCGTGAATTTACATTTTTTATAAAATCAATGTTTTGTTGTTCAAATTAACGAATGTTACAAGAAATATATGCAAAAGATGCTTGTTTCACAACTTACGTGATACAGTGAATCATTTGATCAAACTATCAGTCTACCAAGGAGGATTAGAATAAAAAAATAAGGGAATAAACCTGGTTTTTAGGAAGGGACCGTGAACACTAACGTTATGACAGAACTATGTCCAGAAATGCGGATGGCCTAAGGCTATCATAATCACGATTTCGGCCTGTCAAAGTATCAAATTTTAAATAAAAAAAATTAGCATAATTGTCCTAAAAATTTTTACACTACTAAAAGTTAAACTCAGTTTACTTACGAATTCTACCAGGTGCCCGGCATGGCGACATTCGGAAGACTATCCCAATCCCCTGACCGGTGTAATGGCGAGTGGCTGAAGTCAAGTTGAGTTATGCTATTGATTGAGAGCTACCAGTCTGTTTTATAGCAGCAGAGAGGATTCTCAGGTCCCCTCAGCTGACTCACAAGGGAGCTAGGCCCATCTGATTGGCTGGGAGGCCTTAGAACAATAGGCAGTGGGCATAGCTGCACCTGGAGCAAAGGAATCGTCGACTCTTCGAGTTGAATCATGTCAAGTTATGTCAGGATCATTTCAAGGAGTATGTCGACTTAAACAAGTTATTTCTAAACAGCGGTATTATGTACCAATAAAAGGTTGGGGAGGGGGAGAGAAAAAGGGCACGGGTCAGGTAGCTTTAGTATTACAAGTTTATAATAAAATATCAAGTATCTAAGTGAACGCTACAATGCACTAATAAAGGGGTTTACTAAAAGACGCAATTAAACCTGGTAGTTTGTAGTTTCATAAAAAATGGAAGTGTGAAGATCGGTCGAATGCTACAACAACATAAAAATAAAAACAGCAAACTGTAAAGATTGAAAAATGTTTTATACATACATATCATTAAGGTTTGTCGTTAGCAGAACCTTGTTCCCCCAAATTTACAAGTTTACTGAATTGAAGACTGGTTTTTAGCGCACACGTTTTTTGCTTTTAAAAAACATTGAAAAGAGATTTCAGAGTTCTGTTTGGGGAGAATGGAATGTATACTTGAGGGCTTGGATTTACTAAAAATCACGATCGATTCGGTCCAGTGGTTGGTGATGAAAAGAGTATCAAGTTTTCCAAGTTAGGCCTATTTCAGCCGCGTTGCGTTGCGAAGTTAAAGAAAAAAAAGTGGAGTCCCCGAGTTTTTGATCTTTGGTGCCGGGTATCCTACCCAATCGATTTTGACGTATACGCCTTTACACCACTCTAGGCACGTTTTCCACAGTAACAGACTACTTTCACACTATCTGCATTAAGACCAGACTTTGGCCTCAACCTCTATAGCTCAATCATTACAAACTAAATCAAAGGGCTGAAACACACAATACTTAAATTATATGACCATGTTTTTCAATACAACATAATATTATAACAACATTAAATGATCGTTTCTATCCTAAATAATGTGTACTTTATATTGCAAATAGGGCTTTTAAAAACTTGTGTTTAATATTTCTACACAGTTTCTAAGTGATGAAAAAATAGGATTATGCAAATTACCGTTACTCACCATCCTCCATTGTTGTGCAGAAGACAGGACTGCTTTTGACTCCATCCCCTACGTGTGTAAAAGCCAACACATGAACGCTGTAATTTGTAAATTTCTCAAGACCATGGAGCATCGTTTTTAAAGCTGGTGTTATTTTGGTTTCAAAACCATCATACTGTCCTAAAAAGATAATAATTTTAAACGGCAAACATCACGGAAATTATCAAGTTGATTTCAGATGAGAAAATAAAACCACATTAGTAACATTTTAGAAAATAAGTGCTCTTTCTAACTTATGAAAGAGCAATTTAGCTGGGAGAACCAATAATAGAGTAATTAAACTCCTAATTGGGGGGGGAATGAGGCTTAATGGCGCGTCGACAGCTTGGTCATTAGCGCCAACCTCAGTCACAGTGCAGTGGTCCGGGTTGCCACTGCACCACACATTACAGAGATGTTAAGGCTGCAGTTAAGCCTCCTCCTGCTCGGAGTGCACCACAGAAGGTGTCGAAGAAGGCTCCTGCTGGTACATCCTCAGCACCACCCGTGAGGAAGTTGCCACCAGGGGAGAAGGTGAAACAGTCGTCGAACGACCACCTTGCTGAGGGGTCCATTGCGTCCCCTCCACAATTTGATCCCCCTTTACCCATGGAGCAGGGAGATATTTCCTGTTCCACTTCTCCTGGGCTTTTTCCTCCTTCCGAGGACAAGTTCGTTCTGGACCTCACTCCGGCTTTTGATTGCAAAAAAAAAATACATACCTGCTTTATTTATTAACATTATACAAATAACATTCCTATGATAATCACAATGTAACAATAATCAATTACAATAAACAATGTGTTCAGTCTTTTAGTAAGGCTTTAGTCTTTTAGTAATGCAAATACTATCGAATGAAAATTAAGTTGGCAATAAAGTTTTCTTTATCAATTAACAAGAATTCTTTGCAGTCTCTATCACAAGACACAATAATTTAACCATTTTTCCCAGTTAGATAATTAGAGAATAATATTTTTTCGAAGGATATGGTGTTTTAACTGAAAATCATCAAAGTCTCCAGTGTAACACTTAAAGGCATTTTTCATATTTCATTAGCCACCATAGTAAATCAACTCCAGAAAGCATCCATTCAAGAACTACTAAGCTTTATCAGAGTAGATCGTCACTGATTAAAAATATGTGGAAAGGGTAACTTACGGTAATAAACTTATCTAAGTGTGTTACTTGTTATTTTGTAAAAAACAATATTTAAAAATTATAGTGAGGCAGTGGAAGCATGGGCAGAGATAATGGTTGGGATAATCCTCAATTATCATTTTGGATTGAATATGTAAGGATAAATAAATAAAAAAATAAATAAAAACATGAAAATGCCTTTAAAAGTAATAATCGTAAATGTAAATAAAAGTAATTAATAGAAAAAGTAGATTGCACTTTGGAAGGGTCTGAAGAACAATAGCTATTTTGTATGTCGGAAATAGGCCAAAATCCTAAATATATCAAGGGTTTTGGTAGGGTCCTGAGTGTAAAGAGTTGTTCAATGACAAATAATCTTGCCCATGTGAGAATGCGTTAAATCTATCTAAAATTTCGTAGTTATTGTCCCCTTTACTATGACAGAATATAAGACAAATCATTAATAATTTTGTATTATGGTAACTGTTCTTCGAACTCTTCAGCTTAACACATCCACAGGTAATTCCACATTCCTTGTTCCTTTAGACAAGCCTCGCAGCAGCTTTAAGAGCCTTTTCTTTGCAAGGAATCCAAATATTGCCAAGTGACTGTAGTTCTTGTTTGGTGGTCATCTTGCAATGTAGCATCCAGTTTTTTCTTCCACTTGTGCTTCGTACTGCCTTCGCACTACTTCTTCTTCCTGGATTTATTTGTTTTGAATACCGAAAAATCGGTCGACTCAGCATTTCTACTTTGGTTCAAGTTCATGACTTATACTCACTGTTAGAACACGCAAAACCAAACTTGCGAATTTTCAACAACCTTTACTGATTGTCTTCATCAGGCAGTTAAGTCACCGGCACCCACACTCACAATTTTTCCAAACCCAACGAACTTCCGAAATTCAAAACTCAAAATTTTGAATTTGAAAGTTCGTTTGGAAAAACTGAATTTGGAAAAACTGAATTCGGAAAAACACCTTTCAAGATTTTTGACTTTTGGTTTTGCGTGATCAAACTGTGAGTATAAGTCATCTATTTGTTTTCCTACTCAAGTTTGGAAAACATTTTCCTAATTTTCCTTGTTCCTAATTTGATTCCTATGCTCTCCAGTTTCCCAAAATCTTGTGTCCTCTGCTAAATTAATTCACTTAGTTTATTTTTGTACATCATAATGGGGCAAACTGCAATCATCAGGCGCTTTTCATGTTTTTTACTTGGGTGGAGTACGGCAATATCGGTTATGATAGTCTGAGGAGTGGCGGGTAATTTGGCACATGGCATTTTGTGCGATACTGCGGAGTTGAGGTTGGGAGTGACCAGAGATGTGAAGAATGGCTCTGTCTGTGGAAGTGGGTTTTGCAAATGGTTGAAAGTGGATTTTGCCTCCTGGTATTCTCGTCACGCGCGTGTCCAAGAAGAGGAGTGATCCAGCCTCTTCAGTCTCATGGGTGAATTGCACATCTTTTCCCCATTGGTTGAGGCTTGCGAAAATGGTCAAATGTCCAGAGTTTTCAGCATTGAAAAGACATCGTACACAAAATGTGCCCAAAATTTTGATTTTGGGTTTGTGGATGTGATGTGCAGTTCATGCTCCTGTAGCACGATCTCAGTGAGAATTGGAGAACAGGAATATGCCGACAATCCTCTGACTATCAACCCATGCAACCACACCTTAAAGCAAAAACAAAATTCGTCACACTAGACTACCCTGCTGAGACTATCAACGGGGCCATCGAAAAAGTTGTGAGCACAGTGAGAGAATACTGGTAGAATGGAGAAAAATTATGGGCAGCCACTATGGCCAGAAGGAAGACCTAACTTCACGCGATGAAAAACCCAAAAAACCATAAGTGGCACTTACTTACCTCTAAATACAGTGACAAGCTCCAACGTATCTGGTTCAAAGAGAATTTCACCAGTTTTGTCAAAAACACCACCAACATAAAGAAAATGTTGGCTAAATACCTGGAGCCAAGCAGATAACACCCAGGATAAAACACCTAAAACCACCCCATACGAAAATGAAATATACATGGATCACCTTGGAAGCCTCCTGCCCGCACACAACTACAGCACAAGGAGCAAGCAGCATCAAAACAAAAAATAAAAGCAACAAAAACAAAAACGTAAACAAAACAATGACTGATAACAGGACGAGAGAAGCACACCAGCCGACATATCTAAAAATTACAGAAAAAGATGCCCCACCATCAAATGTACAATGTACAAAGTACCATGTAAAGAGTGCAGTGCAAATTAAGATCGGCGAGACACATCGCCATGTCAAAATGCGCATCCTTGAGCACATTTTGGCTACCACCAGCCACGTTGACGAAAACGGTATAGCAATGCATCATGTGGACTTAAAACACCATACCGCATGGGAAAAATGACAAGACTCTACTGTAACACAGTTTGAATTTCACATCTTCGGCGCTCAAGTCCATCTCAATAAATGTCATGAATAATGCCAATGAACAACTGACGAACATCCAACCCCCTGCCTGTCCCATCATCCTGCATCTAATCAATCCAAAACTCTCCCGGCAGCTCACATGAAGATGGAAACGTAACCTTCCTCCCAGCTGGCCATGCCAAGATCAGTGGGAAAAAGAGGGAAATTCAAACGCAGGAGTCTGAAGAAGACTAACGTGTTGAGCATCTACAACAACACCGTGGAAACCGTTTATTATTGAAAATCAGCACACAAAACAGTGTCAAGTGACTTGAAAAAGCGTAAGCATGAATTCCTTATCTACTTTCTTTCAACATGCATCACTGTAATGGAAAAGCATGCAGTCATAATATCATTGTAACACAGTTCCGAGATAATTTAGCATGGCCATTATTATCCTTATTAATATTGTAATTGGCAGTTTAGTTGTGTGTAAAAAACAAAGGTAGAACTGATCAAAGTACGGTAATAAAAAACGTATCACCATACTTCTGCACCAATACGCTGGGGTAAGCAATTTTTACCATATTTATTATTGATGAAGGACATCCCCCCCCCCAATTTCTTTCCTAGAATAGCACTCAATCTTGTACCCTTGCAAGTATGGAAATAAATATTATTTACCTCACTATCACTGTCATTACCATTACCATCATCAAAAATGATCTTTACTATCACCACCATCATACCAAACATTCATCCTCATCAGCAGCAGCAAGATCGCCATTATGTCACCACTATAATTATTTCACTACCTTCAGTATTACCATCCTATAATCATCAACACCATCATCATCTTCATGTTACCACCAAATAACAATATCATCGTAACCATCATCATCAGTAACTATTTACCAGTGCAAGCTATAAGCCAACCAATGACATCCACCGTGAAAGACAACTGAATACACTCTTTTAGCTATTGATTTTCACTGTGATATTAGCAACTTTCTGCTTGCTTATAGTGTGACCTATATTGTATTGTAAAAACTACCAAGTAATTTTCATGTAGTCCACTATGACACCTTAGAAAAAAACATCCTGATCATTTGTTTTATCATGTTTGGGGTGATATGTTTGTTTTCAGCACATGACTTGCAACAAGAAACCTTCTCGAGGGTATTGAGTCAAAGCCAAATGAGTGAGAGGAGCAAACGACTCGGCTAATACCCTCTCGTTTTCATGACTTACTATCTATTAATATTAAACTAATCTAATAACACAAGAAAATGACTTCCGAAATATTCAACTAGACTGTAATTAATGAGGTAATGAAAAAGATGTACATTGGTGGTGGTAGATATATATTTTTATAAATGTGATTTAAAAAATAACTTTTAGCTATTTAAAAACTATCAACTCACCTTAATATTCAAAACTAGGCAGTTTGTCATATCCACAGTAACAGTTACAATTTAGAAATAACAACACAATTGAGTGTTTAATTATACATTTTATACCGTTGGATGAACAGTCACGGAAAATTGCTTTAATTTCATGCTTTTTGAAGGGAATAAAAAATCACACATAAAATAACACAAAACCTAATGTTTACCCACCATACCATTCTCTAACAGGCCTGTAAAGAACCTTGTAGCCCTGAAGTAAGCCATTGATGTCACTAGGAAGAGGGGGTTCCCACACAACATGCAAGCTTTGTGATGACACGCCAGAGCACTTGACAGATGTTGGAGATGAACTGGGAACTTAAAAAAAAATGATTGAAATAACGTTTGTGAAAACATAGTTTCTTAAAGGTCGTTAGATTAAATGTTAATGCAAATTTATTCCCTGATGGTAAAAGAACGTTTTACGGAGAAACAGAATGCACAACACACACACACAAAAAGAGTGACCAAGTGTTTAAACAATGAAAGTCATACAGCGTCGCATCAAAAGATACTCAATTTAAAGGAAAGTGGAAATTAGCTGTCAAACTTTCTTTATCCTTTACATGAGTTGTTGTATACATTTTTGCACGGTTACTAGCGCAAATAAACAAAATGGAAAGCGAAATTGGCTCGATTAGTGCTAAGTAAATACAGACATAAATCTATTTCTGCTGCCTTATGAACTTAAGTCAGACTGCCTGACCGGAAATAGAACCCTCCTCCCTTGAGACCAAGCGCTGAAGCCGTATTGCCAAGCCATACTAACGAGCACGTGTCTGTACGGCTTAGCAGCAGGGCTTTGGCCTTGGGTCCCAAAGGTCCAGGATTCAATTCCCACTCAAGCAGTCTGACTTTCAAGCAGTCTGACATCTGTATACATGTGTAACTAGCTCAACACGCATCTAAATGACAAAAATTACACTTTATTACACAAAAGATGGCATGTCTGTCTTGTTTTTAAAATGGTATCCCCATTGTAAATACCCTCGATCCTAATTTAAGTATAGATTATTTTTTCTCAATCACTCGTGGCATTCCCATGCTGATAAAAACACTGTGCACAAGTGCTCGGTGATTTTTCAGTTCGGAATGCAACTCAAGATTACCGAAAAATGGTCAATGTTAAAATTAAACTAGGGTCTTGTGGTATTATTACTGGTATTGTTGCATAGGTGTGTCATATGAGTTTATTGTTCATATATGACCATTGACTAATAAACCAGCAATCAAGTTGAAAACAGTTACCCATGTGATTGTGTCCCAGCAAGGTGAAGTAAAACTATAGCTTTAACTTCAGCTTTTGATTCGTGCCAGAAGGAGAGAGGGACAATTTTACTAGGTATATCCCATTGGAAAGTCCAAGGACCTTTTACATGCCACAATCGACATGAGCACGAGACATCACAGGGCTCTTCACAGGGCTCTTCTCTTCCCAAAATTGCTAGGAGTGGCCGAGGCCTGGCTCGAAACTGGGACCTCAGCTGACACACAAGACGGTCATGATAACCACTAGGCCACCTCGCCCCTAGAAAAACTACAGCGGTCTAGTGAAGCTTTATCTACACTGGATGCATTCTATCATAGAGCACTTTCATAACCTCATTGAACTCGGCGCTGAAGCCCCACCTTATCAAAGTAATTTGTAAATGTGCAGTGAATTTTCCGATAACTCACTGTGATGTTACCGCTAAAGCATCGTACTTATCGACTGTAGGAGGAGGTTTTTGCTCTGAATCTACCAACTAAAATTGGCGGACCTGCAGATATTCTTTGCTTGGATTATTAAGAAAACATAACTAACAAATTGGTGAGAATATCGTCACACAGAGGGTTGACCCACTAAGCTCAAAGGGGGGGGGGGATTGAGGCTTAATGACCCACTAAGCTCAAAGGAGGTAACAAGCCAATCATATATAAGAAATATTTATCAGCCGATATTTACATTAAAACTGCTTAGTAACAGGACTTGTCATTGCAAGCATGACTTGTGAGCATCTTTAGAGAATAGATAATTTATGGTGAGCATCATGAACATGCATCATTCCACCATTACATGCATCGAGTCCATCGTAAAAGATTCAAGCGTGGTGTCACTTTTGGTGGAAACTGTCGGTTTTTGTTCAACAGGTTGTGAGTTGCTCGGTAAGTTTATGAATGTGCTCGTAGTTCATATATTTTTGCTCACGTTCCCTATTTTTACATTTTAAGTTGAATATCACATCGTAAAAGGCAGTTCAGGCGATGTACAATTGTGTTTTGAAATAAGTTGCATTTTTAAAACTTCTTAATACTAAAAAATAATAAAATCGGTTGAGTTGTGTACAGCAATTTATACAAAATGTTAAGACAGAACTAGTCGTTTCAGTTTTTCTTGCAACTACATGTCGTTTGTCTAGCAACTGTCTGAATCAACTTAATGAGTTAATAAGTATCTGAAAAATTCAAAGAGTTGTTTAAACTCCCACTAGGTTCAGTTTCTTGACAACGGCATGCAGTGGCATGTAGTGGCACCAAAAATGTAAACTTTAAATTCTTTCCTAATCAAACTATACATAGCCATTGTACATACGTACACGAGCGAGCGTACGAGTGAGTTTACGAACATTTGGTTATGGTACGCAAACAAATAGGATAAAGTCTCGCAAACAACAAGCCACGTTTTCAATTAACTTAAAAAAAGGTTTGTAAATATTTCTGGGTAAGGCAAAAGTTTGAACATATAAACAAATTTTAAAATTCAAAATACAAAAATTTAAAAATGTTTAAAGACAACTGCCCTGACTGGAACTCGATCCCAGAACTTCCTGCATACTAAGCTGGGAACTCTTAACCACTGCACCACCCTGGAGGACTGAGTTTAGTTCAACCTTTCTCAGAGGAGACCTACAGGCCAAAAACATGTACGGGGGGGGGGGGGGGGGGCTGAGGGACAACCACGTAGGGCCCCCCCACACAAAATATAAATGGTTACAAACATAAAAGTAAAAAAAATTCAAAATTTCAATATTAACGCTCTTAGTGTACATCAGCTGCATCTTGCAAATTAAGTCAATTTTGATAGGTAAACAGGTAGTATTCTACAGGGTGTAACAAAAATGTATGAAGACTAAAATGGCCTATAAACACGGGTCCGGAAATGCACCTGTGTATACTTACAGCCCCCCAAAGTTAAGGGTAAAATGATGAAAGATTCCCATGTGTTTCCATCTAATCTTTCTAAACCACTACAAATGGCATATCCTTCTTGCAATTTCCTTACTACATAATGTAAATGTTAATTTGATGTCCCAAAAACTTTGTGGATGAAGCCATATGGAGGTAGGTAGTGGGGGTCAGGCAAAGTGGCTGGGAAGGGCAAAGTACTTCTTTAGCAGCTTTACTGAACCAAACGTTGCATCACCATGCAAAGCACCACACGTTCCAATTTGGTGTTTGTAATGTTGGCGATGTAATGTTTGTTTCAGTAAAGACAAAGAAGTTCTAAGTTCAGTCCCCCCCCCCCCCCCCGGCACCCACTGCAGGCTAGTGCCCCTTCCACAACGTTTTGAGACCTCATAATAACATTACCTTGAAGTGCTGTACTTGCAAGAATGATGTAGCCTCCTAACATGCATTGAGTTGGAAGGATTAGGTGGAGAGTTATGAAGGATTTCACCTTTTTACCCTAACTTTGGGGGGCTGTAACTAAAGATGGGTGCATTTCCGGATCCATGTTTATAGGACTTTTCAGTCTTATTTTTGATCATAGAAAACACCCTGAATTTGTGACATAGATTTCGAGTACACAGTGTATAAGACACTGTAACAGTATTTTAATTGCCTACTTTGTATTAAGTTGTGTCAAAGGCCTCTTTACGCTTTAAATGTAAATAAAAATATCTTAGATTAAAAGGAAATGAAAAACTGAAAACCAACCTACCATCTTCTAAAGTCATAGCAACAACTTCCTCTGAATTTGGGCCAATTCCATTGGTATTGTATGCTTGTACAACAATGCTATATTTTGTGTATTTCTTCAGTTTTTCAAGGACTACCACAAATCTTTCTTGAGATTCATCTGTAACGGACAACGTCTGAAAGCTGTATGGTTCTGATAAATTGTAAAGCCTGTTCCCAATGTGGTAACCTTGAATATTGCCATTCCATAGGTCTTTACGAGGAGCCTATAATTTAAAGTGAAACTGGTAATTTTAAACAAGTTGCTAACGTGTTCATTAAGATTTTCTTGTGCACAAAAAAATAAATACTATTGTAATTAATTGTGTACTATTTTTACGATTTTTTTATGTCACACTTTCTTTCATTGAAACATTAAAAAAAATCAATTACATACATAAAGCATCGAAAACACAATTTTATTTGTCACCAGAAACAGCCAAGTAAGCAACATCAAAGTCGAATATTTGACTGAATTGAGGGAATTTGTGTGTTCGTTTCTGGTGTTTGAGTTTGCTTATCACGTGACCAGTGACGGTGCAAGCAAGTGTGCAGAAAAAGCAGTTGTACCGGGACCCACACTCTTATTAGTGGTAGTGTCACACCATACAGTCTTTGTTGTTAAATTTTCATCCACTTACGGTCAAGAATTCATCGTTGTGATTGATTATGAATCCAATTAGTCTCACGATTTTTTTTATTATGAATTTCAGTTAACAATTTTAGCTGACAAACAATTTTGTTTTAACTAAAAAAAAAAAATACACATCAGCTCTTATGAAAGGAAACAATGAAAACTTTGGTGAACCTACATTTGGGAAATTACTAACATTGGCATGCATTACAAATTATAAACGCAACAGACTGATATACTCGGCACGCCATAATTTAGAGCAAAAGTACTGGACCTTTCTGTTTAAGCAATGTACTCACACTAAAATAACTTTCAAAAGAGCCTCATCCTTGTTTACAATTCACAAACAGTAAAGTTTGAATGTCAGAGATATTTTTCTATTTCTTGTTAACCCTTTCCACATTAGACGTACATCATAGTAATAACACAAAAATAACCACGTGCAAAAACGAAAAGCGGGCTTGGTACGGATTCCCTGTAATCCCAAGCCGAGTAAGCAAGGCACACTCGAATGGTCAAGGTCCAGGACTGGAAGCCAAGGGGCTGCAAAATCGAATCTCGCAGCCGGCATAAGTACGCGGTACTTACAAAAAATAAGGTTCCTATGTATACATCCCTGGAGGTGAAGAGGTTAAGCTCGATTAAAAAATTGGTTCATTCGTTCGATATTTGGGGAAGGGCAAAAGAAGATCAATAAGGCCTTCCTCTTAATGAGACGGAATGGCTTCATTGGCGAATGGTGACTGGCTTGAAAAGAGAATGCCTCGCTATGAACCTACAGTGAGAGTTACGGCACGACCCAAATGGAGCAGTAACAGTAACATCATATTATTATATATGGTGAAGCAACTATTTGGGCGAGCTGCAAGGGGCACTGGATAAACATGGAGGGGAAAAAGAAGGGCATCTTACTGAAGCCAATGCTGTTAGAGTGGATTTCTTAGGCCTAAAACGCGTGATTTGTTTTGATGCTGAAATTTGTAGCAAGAGGAATCTTTTCTTTTCCGATTACAACCACGCAGCATAAGAAATTGGAGAAAACAATGTTTTTTTAGGCTTAATAAAACCGCTCTCACGGCATTGGCTTGGCCAGAAGTGCCGTTGTTTTTACCTCCATTTTAATCTGGTGCCCCTTGTAGCTAGCTCTTTAGCCTCGTAGCCAATATGGCGTTATTGTCGCTGCTCTATACCTAATTTCGTTGGTAACTATAATTTCTGTGAGACTATGGGACTTTAAAGTATATTATTGAACACGCAAGTCCATGCTGAGGTTTATCGGACAAGTATCTTTATTGGTACTCAAACATCATTACTAGGCAACAGTGTCTAAAACAATGCCAGCCAGACGCGAAAAAATAACAAACGTTGACTCACGAAGAAAAATGAAATTGCAGTATTAAAACTAATTAAATAAATAAATTCTTATCGTCATGTGCTACAGTGGGATTATAACTATCTTTCAACTTTTACTCATGAACTGAAAATCGTAAGGCACCTGAGCCAAAAACTAAAGCCAAAAAGTGCACAAACATAAGTAAAAACACCCACAACATTTTAGAATTGATTGTGTTCAGTCATCAGGTTTCTATGAAATTAAAACACAGCACAAACTGCCGTGTCCCACCAGCACAAAGTGCTGAATTCACTATAAAATTATTAAAAATAAAAGATAAAACCTTCACCAGTATTCCCTTTCAGAAAAGGCAAATACAGGGGTGAAGAGGCAAACCCCGACTTCCACCTGGGAAAACAGGTGAGAAAGACGCGGGTTATGCAAATTAACAGCACCATGACAAAAAGCCAGGATTGAATATTGTGGTTGAATTATTTCATACGAAAAAGAAAGAGTGATAAAAAAGAATTTATTTCAATGAATAATTTTTCTTTTAATGAAGAGTAGTTTACATTAACCTACCATGCTGTTTTGATGAAATAAGACTACAATAAATTATGACAGTATTTTGAGTAGTTTTGCAGTATCACTTAACTGCAAATACCGTTTAATAGAAATAAGAATACCTGAAGAATCCACTTAACAGATTTCACAATTATATGTACAAATTTAAATGAGAAACATATAACTGTGCTCCAAATAATTTGCAGTTGGTAAGTCCGTAATTTGTAAAAGTTGAAGTAATTATTATGTAAAATTTAAATACATTGTCTCTCCTAACCTTTTTCACATCCCACGGGAAATAGCGTTTGTAACATATACATAATAAAACAGTGTCACACAAAAAAGCTAACATTTGGTGGCATCAAGCACCTTTACCCAGGTACTTTTTTTTTACTGTACAAGAAACTAATTGAAATCATTTTCTTCCTTAGAAAACCACGTAAAAAAATTCTCTTTCTAAGAACTAGTAGGATGCACGCTGTGCTGTATGCAATTCTCGATTACACCAAATTAATTTGTGGCGACTGCTTGGAGCAAGACACATGGATGCACATCGCAAAACGATAACCCACTAAAAGGGAAAGCAGTGAAACAACGAAATCTGTGCTGTTAAAATGGAAACAGACTACGGTTGTGAGTTGTGCTACACAGATATTTCATAATGCTTTTTATCAAAGTACCTAAAATAATCTTTTAAATTGGCTTACTTTCCAAACAACACGAAGTGTATGAGAGTTAATTGCTTCGACTTTCACGTCCCTGGGTGGTCCACTTGGAGCTGAAAGCAAGATATTTGCCAGATTAGCATAATTGACATATCCGAAAGGACGAAGAAATGGCCGCTGCCAATATTTCAATAACTGGCATATATAGCTTTACATCAATAGGACACCAAGGCCACACAAATTTCCTTATTACTGGACGATGGTGGGATATGGAGAAATCTCGCACATTGTCGCCCCACTCTAAAATCAATAAAACTCTAAACTTTAAAACTTCCTACCCTAATTTTACTATTCGAAAATTTAACTCCACTGCACTTTGAATTTTTGTTTTACCTTTTTCACACTAAATATAAGTTCATGGACCAACCCAAATCCAGGGTTTTCTTCAAGAATCTGATATCAATCCAGCCCTACTCTTACATTTTTTACACCCCTTTTGTATGCAGCATCATTCTATCGAAGGAGAATGTAATTTTCTGGGTAAAAATCAGTAATTACACCATATGGTCAAAATGGCCCTCAGCAAATGGTATCACATCCCAAGATTTGAGAGTTCTTGCTGTGCAGCGTTTTGAACAAGTGTAGATTAGAGTAAATCATATTACTCCAAAGCTGTATAAAACTTTAGATTGTTGTTAAGCTCTTCCAAGTATAGCAACTGATGAAAGAAATTCTAGCAGAACATGACAGTCATCCGCTGGCCAAGCAAGCATGAAAGTAGAGTTGGATTCATTGTTTCAACGAGATATGAGGATTGTATTATGCCAAGGACTCCAGGGCAGTCATAGAATCACTAAAGATGATAAAATGTCAGTTGTGAAGTTTGAGGATCCATCCAACAGCCAGACTGAGTGCAAGAAGCTCTGCTTAAAACTCTTGAATAGCCTGGAAGGCAATGGGAAACAGTCACTCTCTCCTGCATATGCCACGCAAAGCTCCGACTTCCACCCATCAGTGAAAAGCCGCCAATATCCGGCTTATTAATAACATAGCCGACGGAACGCCTGTTAGTGTAGTAGGGATGGGTCAAAAGGGACCTTAGATTAATGTAATAAGGTAACCTGTTGTTCTTAGTTTCATTTTTATATCTTGGTGACTGAATATGAAACTATTGAGTCATTTCTTTCCTGTAGGCTATGTAATTCAGTGTATGCAACAAACTCATATGGATTAAAAAATTGTATTAAAAATGGTTAGGCAGCTTTAGTTTAAGTCTTGTTAAAAAGACACACATCATAAATTAATACCAATACAACACAGCTTTTATTTTCCTAATTTTTGTGCTGATTTATAGCTTAGTTTAACATCGCTAGGTCAGTGTGTGTCAGTGGGTCAGCCTTGGTCAGTGGGTTGTTCATCGTCAGTGTGTCATTCCGGGTCAGTTAGTCGCCTGGACAAAATAATCAGCCCAGAATACTTACGTGAGACCCGTGACCCAGACGAAAATAATTCGCCAACTGACTCAGAGACCCATGAGTCTACCCCATGTCTGGACAGAATATTGTTAATGACTTAATGAAAAAATAAAAATTGTTTAGCTTCTAATGACAATAACTATATCTTTCCTAAAACAGCTTTTCTTTCTGGTGTTTTTGATGAATTTTCCCTACCTTCTTCTCCAGTTGTTGCACTCTCTTGAACACTTGGGTTACTAACTCCCAAATTATTAACAGCCAACACCCTGAAGTGATATTTTGTTGCTGGTTTCAGATCTCGAAGTACAATGGTAGAATCAGAGCTAGGGATGGAAACGTTAAAGACATTGCTGTTCCAGTCACCTAAAAAATAAAACTACATTCTTCAGAACACACCAACAAAAGTAAGAAACCACCAACTGCAAAGAAAACAATTAAACAAGCGGCTACAGCGACTACCTAGTTGCATCCGGTCTTCTGTACAGTTCTGCCACTACCAATAGTGAGGCACACTTCTCTATCACGCTTTGCAACAGCTATCTCTATTATATAATCTAAAAACAGTAACCATCAGAATTGCCCGTTACAAATGTATTAGCTTTTAAGCTTATTTTACGTTTTAGGCATAATTGTCAGCATTTAGGCCTAATTTACAACTTTAATTTCGTAAGTAGCAACTAACGGAGATTTGGATTGTATAAGCCTATTCATTTTTGCAACACGGTATGCCTCCGCTCACACAGTTACAGTGTTACAACGTAATGCACAACGTAGCCTATATAGATCAGTGGTAGTAGGGAAGGAACAGGAGAAACGCTGCAGCAGCGACTCGTAGCAACTATTGACGTTGCCATGGTAATGTAATTTTAGACCTAATTAATATTTTTTTTGGCCTAATTTTTTTAACGGCAATTTTAGTTTTGTAAGTAGCAGATAGGCCTAATGGAGAATTTGGTTCGATCGTAAGCCTATTCATTCATGCAACAATGCGACAAGACGCTTTTAAACGAAGCTAAAATGTTTTGTTTTTACGGCTACGTTAACACAAACCTTTAGGATTTCAATTCGACGATGAAATGTTATTACTTAATTTAGTTACGTCGAAGAAGTCTATTAGCTATAAGGATGCAACGAAGTTTTAATTTGCCATGTTATTTAACTAACTTTTGACACTGAATCGAACGTTGTAAACAGTGGTCGTCAATTTCTGGTACCGTTGCAAAGTTGAAAAAAGCGACGGATGGACGGAAAAAGTCGTTGCAATAGTCTTCTCAGCCGGTACGGCTGTACAGAAGACTAAAAAACAAGTCAAACACAACAAACTCCAGTGGAGATGCAGTGGAGACAACACCAAGCTCATTAATACTAATCTTGTATCAAAGTTCTCGCAAAAAAGTTAAAGACTAACATTTTCCCGCCATTTACCAGTGTCATTCTGTAGGCCAAATTCCAGGACAGCCACTTCTAAATCTCAGTTTACTGCATACTACAAATGTTATTGGGCAATAACACTTGACACAGTACTAACTCAGGACATTTACTAAAGCTACTTCCACTATATTACAAAAGAAGCTGACTTAAGGACATTCCCCAAAATTGTTTTCTATCACAGGCAAGAGAAAAAAAAACCCTAACAAGTAAAACAAATTATAAGTTCACCAGCATTGCCGTTTGTTTATTTATGCTGAGAGTTAATTAAATTGCCAACTGGAAGCCATGGCATCAGTTTTAAAAATTCTCCGTTAACTTGTGAGCATTCAATTTAAGTAAATTTTCTTACAAATTACAGCTAGAGCACACCGACTCATGTAAAATTATGTTAACAGCACCGGACCTGTGCCTACGAATCACAGAACTATCTATATATATAATTACACTAAATCCGCAAGCAGCAGCAGCAAGCAACGAAACAGTCATCTGCATCTTCCGCCAGCAGCCAGCCAGCAGGACATACGATGCCATCTACCGACGGAACAGAATGGCAAATTATAAGAGTAGCAGCCAAGCCCCGCTGAGATAGTAGCTACGCCCGGAACGCAACGGCCAGCAGCGCGAACATACGATGCCATCTACCGACCGAACGGCAAATTAA
>JAHWFP010093167.1:0-16593 GCA_023313725.1 Lithobius niger | reverse complement strand
AGGGGAGCGAGACGATGTGGAATGAGCGAGCGAAGCGAGCGACTCCGCTAGTAATAACCATAATTAGAATGAAATTTGCTCACAATAAAAATATGAGAGTCAAGGTGTATAACTAAAGCTATACCAGGCCTGTCAGTTAAGGTATAGATGAACAATGTGTAACAAAGACTAGGCGCTAGTCTACGCATGTATATTCTAATATTTTGTTTTGAGGAAGGTATCCCACCAAATTAAACCAAATTAGTGTGGCTTTTGTTTTGTATGCATAAGTTTGGCTTGCAAAAAATTTAACTTGTACTGTATATAGGCTGTGGAGAGGTCTATTTTCCTCTCTCCACCAGGTAGCAATTCTACTCTTAGATGTCATGAATTCATATCTAATTATGCTATTAGTGTTACTGCCACTACTTCGTTACTTAATTATTCACAGCTATTATGGCTATTATTCTAACAAAGCCTTTTGCTGCAACAATGTTCCATTGTTTGTCTTCTCTTGAAGAGCTTTGCTCACTTACGTAGAGACACGTTCAATGCTTGCACTTGAGTAATGTTGACTTCGTTATTATTTATGACTTTATTGAATCTACCTTTATTGACTTTATAATTGTTGTAGAAATGTTGTCGTTTTTGTTTGCCTACATTATTTTCTTAATGATGTATTTTTTGTTGCATACTCACTCTTGCTATGACTTCTAACTCTTCTCTGCTGGGATCCACATGCCGAGTTGATACTCTCACCTGACACCACCATTTTGTTTTGTAGTCCAAACCAGCCATGAAAGTTTTTACCTAGTTAGTCTCAAAAAATAGGCAATCTCTTTTACTGAGAGTGAGCATATTGACTACAGTTTGACTATGCAAGCCAATAGTAAATGTCATGGACTTTATTCAGACTTTGATGTTTAACTCAATGTTAGTGAAATAGGCGAAGAGTGTACGATGCAAGAGCGAGCAATGGGGTAAAACTGCGTCAGGATTTAAAGAAGACAAAGTGACGATGGGGGGGGGGGGGGGAGGAACACGTTTTTGTGGATGTATAAAATGAAACCACCCTGAACTTCGTTGGACTAATTCACGTTAAAGTGGTTTTTTTCTTCTTTCCCATTGGTCCAAGTAAAATGGCCTCAGGTGTGGTTCGAGCTGATCGAGTTTATGTTAAGTTCATGATGCGATTTAAAATTCGTCTTTAAACAAAGATAAGAAGATCGAATCCACACTCGGCTGCCTATAATACCTATTGTTGACAATAACAATAGGCTAATGAGAGCTATAGATCCTAAATATTAATTAAACTATGATGAAGCATCACTGGCGTTCCATTATAGGTTTATATTTGTTAAGAGTCATTTTAAGGAGTTGGTTGTATTGTAATTAGGCTGCAATCCAAGTCGATTATGATTATGGGTACATACCTGCTGAATACTGAACGATGTAGCCTTTTACTGGAATGTTGCCATCATATGGTTGTGTCCAGGATAAATGAACAGAACGGCTATCAGCTGCTTTCAAAATAATGTTCTTTGGAGGTTCAGGTAGCTCTAAAATTCACAAATACAGACATAAATTAAAGTTGTTCACTGCAAACCGACAGATTTGACATACTTGTAAATCACGTTTTTAGATTTATTAGTGCCCAAAGAGTAGTAATTTTATTAAATTATCCTCAGTACAAATGGTCATACTTTGTTTAAAAAAACGAACATGTTTATTACAAAGAGCTTTATGATTTTTCATAAAAATGTGGGAAGTATTGTTACGGTTACATGAATGCTGGTCCGTTATTCATTCTAATCAAAGTAAGCCTGCAAGGCGTATAATTAACTTCTGAACGGGGGGGGGGGGGGGGGGATGAGGCTTAATGGCGCGTCGACAGCTTGGTCATTAGCGCCAACCTCAGTCACAGTGCAGTGGTCCGGGTGACTTCTGAAGGTCACAATTACTCGGCCAAGCAAGGTATGCTATAATACATTAGTTTATTTTTGATATTCCCATTTCCACCTTTCGTAGCAATTCCTGAATATGAAGCGAGCGAAAACCAATGTGAACAATGGAAGCGAACGAATCTAACACGGATCTTTACGAGTGCATCTATCTGGAGAGCCGTGCCAGCATGCTTGAGAATTGCTGAAGATCTGATATGTGTGATATTGGTAGTAATAGTATTTTTCTCTATTTATTATTTGTAATTATTTTCTGCATTTTTCCCACTAAAAGAATTTCAACTACAGTTTATTACGGCAAATGGCTTGTGTTTTTGTAGTCATTGGGGCAGCAGCTTTATACATTGGGTTCCCTTACCACCGCTGCTAAAAATCTCTACTAGATACAATCCTGAATATCTCTGAAAAGATGACAGGGTAGGAATTTTATATTCGCACTCAAGCGTTTCATGACGAAAGCTCCCTTTTCGTGAAATTTCAACTAAACCGGAACAAAATTGACCAGTATCGTTTTTTTAAACAGACAACATACAAAATGAAATAAAAAATTCAAATTCAGTCGGATATTCGACTTCGCTCGCTTCACTCGTCCGTCCAGTAATGATAAATGCTGGTATGACTGGAGTTAAGTACAGCTAGGAATACATAAAGAACATTGTGTGAAAACTTACTGATCCCTTGTAATATAGCGTTTGACTCACCCCATTAATTTGCAGCGAGTGCATTGAAATAAGAATTTGACCGTTGGTTACCCAATCTACCATCAGAGCCTTCTCAGATCTACAAACGAATGGAGTTACCAGCTGAGCTGTCATCCCGTGGGAAGAGGGCATTTTTAAGTAACAAAATTTGAAAAATTTCTGCTTTAATCTATCATGTGCTAAAACACATTCCCTATGACCGCCACGAGCAGTTCTCAGTCTGTGCATGTTGCCGTCAGATCGTTTTGCAAGATTTAGCACAGTTATACTGCAGCAACACTTCTGCTTGCTTTTTACGTGACTTAGCTTGCACGTGGGATAACAAAAGATCAGTAGTTGGTGGAATGAGCTGATCGTAGCATAGCTTATAACGGACACAAATTGCAAAATGCTGGTTGGTTGCACTTTTGTAGCCTGGGTAGAGACTAAATGAAAACACAGATTGCTATGAAATTTGCCACAGTGCTAGATAACCTCAAAAGTATTGATGATCTCGAATTTTCTGTAATTTGATTAATTATAATCCAAGAAATTTGATATGGTTGATGAATGAATTCAGGAACAAAGTCTCGAGAACAATGTTAATGTTACAAGGGATTATTACGGTTTTAATAATGGTAACTATCACAACAGGAAAAACGTTTGTAATGTTTTGGATTGAAATAGTCCCTTTCCATCATGCAGTTTACAAAATTGGTTTCTGTGGCTTACTCATCACAACACCTACAGAACAGAACAGTATCACATGTATTACACGCGTGTATTTGTGCTGCCTGTGAACCTACACAAAGCCAGAAAATTTAACATGATTTTCAAGATAGAAGGAGCCAGTGTGGAAGAGACAATGTGTTTTCACTTCATTAGCCTTTCGTTATTAATTTTTACCGTCACTGTACATATTCAGTTACTAATTGTGTGGTAAATTTCTCTGGATTTACCTGCTATGTGTGGATTTAATACTTACGTCTGGTTAAAAGGTTTGTTGGCCAGTTGCTTATCCTTAGTAAATTTTGATTTTTAATGTGACTTTATTCATTTACTAATTGTGGGGTGAATTTCTCTGAACTTAATACTTACATCTGGTTTAAAAGGTTTGTTGACAGGTTACTAATCTTTACAGAATTTGTATTTTAAGCTGGGCGAAGAAAAACTTTTCCTAACCCTTTCACTTACCAATTTTTTTTCTGGTTATTTTTTTTCTTTTTTTAAAGTCGGGTCGGGCGTGCTCGGGGTCCCCGGGGCCCCCTCACAAAGCTTGCTGCGCACGTGGGGACTTAGTTTTTGTCCTTAAGCTGCTGTAAACTGATTTGAGAGAGGCAGTCGAATCGACGGCTTGGCATGCCAATGGGTTAATTGAAAAGTGTGCGAAAATTGCCATTACTGAGCAGCTCTGCTAATTTTTTTGTCACAAAAACTGAGTCTTATCTAAGATGACAGAAAATAATGGGTCGACTCCACAAAGTAGTATTCAGGGCACTATTAAAAAATGTGATTTTAACGCTAATCATGCTCAATATATACCCAAACATTAATCATCAACAGATGACACCATTTTTAGTAACGACTCCAAAGCCACGATAATAAAAATGACAATGTTGGTAAACAAAAGTGGTTTGTCCAAAGGAGGGGAAGGGGGTTTGGATGACTATAGTATTTGTGTATCGACAAAACTGTCAGAAATAGGGGAAGGAACACATTTGGGTCAACAGTCAGTCAAAATACTTTCTGGTACATTAAAATCAGGAGTGTAATGGCTTGATTTTGTGCTTGCTGCGTTACTTAGGACTTGCATCGGACGTAAACGATCGAGCACGTTAGGCCTCTATTTGGGCCGACTGACACCATGAATGCTCGATTGAACGGATTTCATTTTAAAGTGCTGTAGAAATTGTAATTTTAGGATTAAATTCTTGTTTTGTGTAAAACGTGTATTTAATCCTAAAATTACAATTTCTACAATGCCAAAACGTGTGGAGTTGATCGCCTGGTGTTAATACATACGTTCACACTTCCTTAGGAATTTTTCTTCAAACGTTTCCTCAAATTTTGGCATTTTTGGACAAAGAAAAGCATAGGAACAACCATCTTGGTTGGTACCAAACGATAGAGTGAGAGATAGATGGTAGGGCCTGCTGAATAATGCGCAGGTAGCCATCCAGTGGGGAGCTAATGAAGCATCTTACATTAATGTTGTGCCATTGAGCACAATTAACGATAATTAATTAGAATTAACTACAGGGAAGTATTTTCGGATGGAAGTGAAAATTGCTTGCAATATTTCTGCCCAAAATTAGGTACAAACACTGTTAACATAGATTACAGTCTTACGAACAGTTGCATTTACCATAAAGCCAACTTTATTTAGCATAAAAGTTTTAAGGAAAAGTTTATGGCTAGGTAAACTTGGCTTTATGGTAAATGTGTTGTAAATCTATTTTTACAGTGTTTATGCCTGATGACGGCACCATAAGCTGGTGGAAATATTGCACATTTTTAATAAATAGTGCCCCGAATGCTACTTTGTGGAGCTACCCATGATTTTCAGTTAACATATACTGCAACAAAGCATTCAACCAAACCCCAGTATTGAGTCTTATCGGCCCTAGGCAAATATTCTCTTTGGAAACGGATTTGGAAAGAAACAACTTTTAATTCTTTTCCGGGATGTCTCTGAAACTAAGATTTGTTGAATTAAGGCAAAAGTATAAGTTGGTTTCAAAAATGCGGTACAAATTAAAATGTATACACATGGAGCACTACGCATTAAATGAGTTAAAAAAGGCACGTAATATTTCGGAGAAAAGCAATTGTCTCCATTTTCAAAGGTAAAAAGTAAAAACACAAGAAGACAACACCACAGAAAACCTTTCACAAGGGGGCCTCCTTGTGAAAGGTTTTCTGTGGTTTTGTCTTCTTGTGTTTTTACTTTTTATCTTTGAAAATGGAGACAAGTGCTTTTCTCCGAAATATTACGTGCCTTTTTTAACTCGTTTAATGCGTAATGCTCCATGTGTATACATTTTAAAAAGTATAAGTTTCATCAAATGAAATAGTCATAGATAATGGCCAGTATGTATAATAGGGCTATGCCAGAGAATCGTTGGCATAGAACGATTCCCTGGATTCAAACTCCTATGACACTTTGAGAACCTCAAAACTCTAAAGATTGTACGTAGAACTCCATTGACATAAACATCAGGTAAGAAATGAATAATGCTAAATACTATGAACATGGAAGAAAATTACTAAATGTAGGGCATAATTTGTTGCCATCTGTAGAAGTTAGACTCAGGTGGGAAAAAAGCTCTGTACCTCCTCAATGTTTGAGTGAAGACGTGGACAGCCAAACAGTGACCACACATCTTTATAATCATGCGATTCTGTGGTGGATGCTTAGCTTACAATGTATTGTAGGAGATACTAGGACATACTAGATATGTCAAACGCGAAGAGTAAATGTTGTACTACTCATACATAGGTTGCACTTTTGCCTTTACTGACAGAATTCGTTCATCTTATTAATATTGCAGTAATTTCAGCACTCCATTTCTAACGCAAAAATTATTTGGCAGCTATTAACTACATTGGTACTGGAAAATGTGGCAGTGAGAACTGTAAATCAAGAAAACACGTGCAAATGTCTCCACACGATGATGAGACGAACAGAATTAAAAAAAAAAACTTTTTTTTTTTTAATAATCGTTCTTATTGACTTTTTTCGGAATTCCTTGGAAGATGCCTTGGAAAACCAACCGCAAGTAACGTCTAGTATGAAAGTACGTAAATGTCTCAACCTCTTTCCATTCCTATTGCATCTGATTCCAGTTTGAAAATGGGCATTTTACGTTGAGGTTTCATAATGTTCAAAATATTAAAGGTTTAACTCACTCAACTTGGGTTTACACGTCGGCGAATTTTCGATCCTTTCCTTAGATCTTCATCAGGCCTTTTAAAGTTATATACACTATTTACACATATTTCATGTTGAAGTTTTTGGAGCACTACAGGGGCCATAAAACAAAAACAAAAAAAACAAAAACAATTAAATTCAAATTCGCAGAACGGCCACCACCAACCACAACAAGCAAGGAAGAAGGACGGGATGTAGTACTCCAAAAACTTCAACATGAAATATGTGTAAATAGTGTCGCCTATATAACTTTAAAAGCCCTGATGAAGATCCGAGGAAAGGATCGAAACTTCGCCAATGTGCAAACCCAAGTTGAGTGAGTTAAACCTTTAATATTTTGAACATTTTGAACATCTGATTCCAGTGCCAGTTACAACCTCCAGGCCTGCACAACTAATCGCCAATCCATAATCAAGCTTAACCCATGCATTAAACATGTTTACAACCTCTTGTTAAGACAATCACGCTGCTTGTGAAATGTTAGAACCAAAGCTGAGTATATTTTAAACCATAATGATTTTTTCCTAAGTAAATCTGATGCATGATTCTTGGAACTGAGTCTTCACTTATAAGATATAAACAATTATTTATGTTATTTATTATTTCTGCATCATAACTTACTTTTGCGTTCTTTTAAATATAACAACAGTTTTCAGTTAGCTTCATTACACAAAATTACGTAACTATTCGTTATGCAACATTTTTTTTGATTTTGATGTCAGAAAATTCTCTGCATTCCTGCATATTTAGCTCTATATTAAAGCCTTATCAGTACATTCTTCAGAAATGTATACCTTAAGGTGCTGGATTACATATGGTTATGTACCTTCATTTACCTTGCACAATAAGGTGGATTATTCCGTCGTCCTGGCCAAATGAATTTTTGGCAGAGCATCTGAATGTTTGACTGTCACTTCGTCCCGTCTGCAAAATAGTTAAGATAGAGGTTGTTCTCACATCAGATGGTCGATCAAGAATTGAATACCTAAAATGAAGTAAACAAAAATTACAATTAGAATAATAGTCAACAGATAATTGTCATTGCATAAGAAAACTTTCTTAATATTTCAGTCAGAACGTTTCTATGTACGCACAAACACAAATTTTCCTTTGCCTATAACTACGAAATCAATATAATAGCAACTGCGCCTAAGAGGATATTCAAAGTGAAACATGGCATAACATCATCCTTGTGTAAAAAAAATAAAGGCTGCATAGTTATTGACCAACCATGTATACATATGATAACCAACGGCATCTAGTGAATTCTGCGAACAATCACATTCTACAGCTATGCCACTACTCTAATGTTCTGTTCCAGTATAACTGAGAAGCTGGCGATGTTGAGAAATCCCTCATCATTCATGCCTTGCTCTCTCTTACAAAGAGCATAGTGCAAAACTCAGGATGGTAGAGGGATTAGTCAACGACTAATCATAATACGCAGGTTTCATAATACGCAGGTTTTCATAATACGCAGGTTTCATTCTTACTCCATTGTAATTGGATTTAATAGCCACGGGTAGCCTAACATTTGTGCACTCCTTACTGGTAAGACTTACCTTTTGTTGCTAATTAGGGATGTTGTGTCCGTAGCTACGGACCAAGTAAAGTAAATGGGTGGGTCTCCTACAGCATCACATGTCAAATTAGCTGCTTCTCCCATCTTTGCAGTTTCATTTCTAATCTTCTGTTCTATCCTAGCTGGAACTGTAATAAACGTAATGCGTACATTATCGAGGTATCAGATTGCTTTATTAGCCATAAAAAAAACTGCCAAGAAAGTCAAAAATCGCAATAAAAATAGGGAACTTTTCGATTGGAACCATTATCAAGTGTTAAATGCTTATTAAAAAAAAAAGAATTAATTTTTTTGAAATGTGGTGTTATTCATCGTCATCACGGTCTATGATTGGCAATCTGGATTGAAAATACTGGTTGTATTTTCAATCAGTTATATTTTATTTAAAAAATAATAATACGATTATTGTCATTAAAATGGTGGACCAATTTACTATGCTTCACTTCAGCCTGAGTGACGATAGTCATCTTCCTCAGAAACACTTGGTCTGTTTTGGGTAAAATTAGTCATTATGTGTTCCGTCCTTCAGTTTAGAGTCGCTATGATATTGTTGTCCTGGCTTAAAACATTAATTAAATTCATTGTTGAGATTATCATTGTATACTGTCGCTACTGTGCCTCTGCGAGCAGCAAACAATTTTCCTGTCAGTGTTTAAGGGCTGGATTAGGTCTGCATTTCTTTTGTAAAAGTACTTTTTTACATCGGTTTTACTTTTTTTGTGAATGACATAAGATACTTCAATCAGTGCCGCCTGTGTGAGATGGCTAATTCTGAATTTAAGTACTCAACAAAGAAGTTTCCAGGCCAGTCACGTTTTTTGGATGAATTTCTGCATAGACATTCTGGGAGAGCAGTGGGGAAGATGATCATAAATGGACTCTTAACCTACACAAGCTTGGTGTAAGTATATATCTATTGATAATTGTTAAATCATAACTGACAAACTACCATTAATTTGACATTTGTAGTTTTTAATGCAAGGTAACTGGTACACCAGATATAAGATAAATTTCCCATGAATTACAAGCTAGATTACCTTACCAACTAAGCAACTATAGATCACTGTTTACTGCACAATAGGCTAACTATAAAATGTTTATTTCTAAATTTTCTAACTTTTTTTATTTTAATTTTCTTCATTGTTTCTTTTACTTTAATACTTGTATGTGTGTTGACTTTAATAAAGCGTTAGTTTCCTTTTATCTTCTCAGAATGTATTTTGAAGCATTTTACTAAGACATCTGCAAGCGTCTCCAACCAAATTACAAATAATTGGCAGTACAGTGGCTGCATGTAAACTGTTAGTGTGGGAAATCACACCCTATAATTTGTAATCCCTTAATCTAGAATCTAAATCTTACGGCAGTGAACATGTCCCGATAATGTCTGTAACATTAAGTAACATTAAGTGTCAAATAACTAGCCATTCATTGGTGTGATAATCCCGGGGAAACCTGGTGTATCAGGTTTTTTATACTGATTTAGCCATCAACCCTTGAAATATAAGATTATCCCTAAATGTCATGGTTTCTGAGGTTATATCTAGACGCGTTTAGCTGCAAGCTGCAAACAGGCGCAGTGGCGCAGGGAAGGGGGGGGGGGCCGGGGGCCCTGGCCCCCCCCCCCCCCCCCCCCCAAACGAAAGTGAAGCAAGAAAGAAGACTTACCCTTTTTTTTAAATTGACAAATTCTTTATTTTTGCTTTAAATCAAGCTGTGAATGTTGTTAGTAGCAGAATCGTAAAATAAACTAAAAATAAATTTAGGAACATCAGAATCTGTTTTAGCGTCTGACAGTTCTTGGATAAAGTCCCCTTCCTCACTTGAAACCATTACCCCGCTAGTAACCCAAGTAACGCAATCCAGGCACTTGCCAAATCCTTTGTAATCTACGTACTTTGCTCCTCCCCCAAGTAACCCACTCTTTCATCAACCAACTGTTTCCATCTCACTTACTTAACCTTCGACCCTCCACCCCTAAAAATCCTTCTTAGGGGGGGTATAGCCAGTCGGTCATAATACCACTATCTGCTCGTAAGAAGATGAAGCAAGCCAAAATCAAAGGTTTTTGCGAGGAAGTAAATACGGCAGGAAATAATATAAATGAAGATGGAGGCTGTCCAGAAACACATGCAAATATTCCAGTTAAAAAAGTCGAAAACAGCAACATGCAAGTTGGATTAAACAGAACAGAACGGTAAGCCAGTTGGCTCAGAAGGGTTAAAAAATACAGATGCAAACCTATTTACGTTGCTTTTTGTACTTAAATGTAAGGCTGTCTGAACGGGGAATCGAACCCACGATCATTGAAACATTGAAGTCCGAGGACCACCCCTGAGCCATACTGACATGGCCTGAAGTTATCTGTATTTATTTAACGCAAGTTGGATGTAGGAAACTTTGCCGAAGCGAGATGGAGCAAAAAGCAGGTCTTCTGAACGGAGGGAAACTTGGATTTGTTTAACAAACTGTTGGGTTCTAGATCTAGATCATGTTTTTCCACAAGTGATGTAAAATGAAAGAAATCGTTCTTTTCCACATAAATGGCTTAACAAGAACCAATGGCTGGCTTACAGTGAGGGAGAAAATGGGACATTTTGCAAAACGTGTCTGATTTTTGCGCCAGAAAAGTCTGGCAAAGGAGAAGGCCGACAACTGTGTTCTTTAGTAAAAACAGTATTCACTAATTATGAAGATGCAATTGAATTGTCTGACGCCCATAGTCAGAACAAAAATACCGGGAACACGCAATGTACAAATCGGATAATTTTATTTCTGTTGCTTCCGGAAAAATAGAAGGTATTAGACATCAACTCGATAATGCTCGTAAAATGGAAGTTCTGGTAAACCGAGAAAGGTAAGCAGAGAAAACGTAGATAATTTAATTTTTTCTATCAGTTTCACATATTTGAGATGGGCCTATAGGCCTATTATTTAATATATTGGGCTTTGGTTACAGCTTTTGTCAATGCCATATTATTTTACCAGTTTAGTCAAGTATTATGTTATTTTCGTTACTATCGCATCTCGCGACTTTTAACATCAGGGTAGGCCTAAACATTTATAAAATTAATCGTGGATGTGGAAAATAATAGCAGTCCAATTTTTTGTAGAGATTGTAAAACTACGACGAAAGTAAACATTTAGGCTAATTAAAAAGTATTTTGACTTTTGATTGTGTAAAATCGTACATGAAACCGATATAAATTGTACTTTTTGCACTAAACAGGGCAAAAATGTATTGATGTATTCAATTAATAAGTAGGAAAAAGGGGGGAAGGGTGTTGGTTGAGACCTAACAGGGCGTCGACAGCTAGGTTATTAGCGCCAACCTCAGTCACAGTGCAGTGGTCCGGATTGCCACTGCTCCACACATTACAGAGATGTTAAAACAAACCCCAAATTTAGCTCTTATCATACACCTGTACCTCCTGCAAGAATTAAAAAAATAAAAACTCGGACAAGAGGAGGAAAAAAGTCCGGGGTGAAAAGGTCCAGGAATAAAACGCTTAAGGAAAAAAGGTCTGGATAAAAAGGTTTGGGAAGAAAAGGTCCGTGGAAGGTTCGGAAAAAAAGCTCCAGTGGAAAAATGTCCGAGGGGATTAAAGTCCGTGGAAAAGAGGACCTGGGAAAAAGTTTCAGGAAAAATAACTTTTTTTTTCTTGAACATTAACAAAAAAAACATTAACTTTAACATGAACGCATCATAATGCTAAATAAAATTCTCAAGAATATGTAAAAACAGTACCCTTCAGAAGCTAGATCAGGCAGTGATAAACACCAAAATGCTTCAGCTTCCGGCGGGCTCTGCCCCGGACCCCGCTGGGGGACCTTACAGCACTACCCCAGACCCCCTTGCTGGCTTTGTTCGGCCCTCTCCGAAAATTGTTTCTGGCTGAGCCACTGAACAGGCGTACAACATCTATGGAAAGCTGACTTAGCTACCAACCCTACTAAGCAAGATTGTTGCTAGCATTTGTAGTTTCTAAGCTAATACATAATGCTTTTGAGCAGCAGTAACTTAATTTGTGAGTGGACGAGAAAGGCAGTAAACCTCCTGACAAGGCAAAACTCACAACAACCTTGGAATGAACATACGTTTAAATTTCAGAGCTGTAATTTTTGCTCCTTGTTCACCTACAAAAACAAAGACAACATTAGGAATGATGCAAGATGAAACCCTACATACCCTCGAACTTTTACTTACAATGATGATACTTAAAAAGTTTGAACAAAACATTAAGGAATGGGTTAAGCCCCATAGACACCACAACTAGGGGCAACCATATTGGATTGTGGCACCATTTCCGAAATTACAAAACATTAGCAGACAGTTGCTCATATAATTTCTTCCACCGCTGCCTACTGGGAAAGTTCTTTATAATGTTCATTGACCTTTGATGATTGACCACCAACCACAACATACTTATTAGCATCACCGAAATCGTCCACAGAGAACCAATTGAAAAGATACACTCACATCTAGAAGCGTATACTACCACGGTCAATCAGCAAAGGTCAATGAATATGATTAAGAACTTTTCCGTTATGCAGCGGTGGAAGTAATTGTATGAGCAATTATCTGCTAATGGTTTGCAATTTCGGAAATGACGTCACAATCCGACATGGTTGCCCCCAGTTGTGTTGTCTATGGGGCTTAACCCATTTCTCAATGTTTTTTCAAACTTTCCAAGCATCATCATTGCAAGTACAAGTTCGAGGGTACGTAGGGTTTCATCTTTAATTATTCCTAATGTTGTCTTTGGTTTTGTAGGTGACCAAGGTGCAAAAATTACAGCTATGAATTAAATACATGTGCATTTCTCCTGGCATTACCTTGTCAGGAGGCACCTTTTACTACCCACTTTTGAGCAGATAGTTGTAAACAGCCAAACAGCATCTATGGAAGGCTTCCACTATAACGAGAGAGGACATACTCCAGTACGGGAAACCTTAAAAGTAATAAATACTAATTGACAAAATAACGGGGGAAAAAAGGAAAAAAGGACACAATAACTAAATAGCTTCGCAAATTATACATTGCAGTAATACTTATATTTTGAACTGGACTTGGAACACAGCTGAACTCTCACGAAGAGTTAGTTGGCCGTTGTAAAATTGAGGGCCGAACATTAAAATGAAGGGCAACTGACCCAACCAAGCTGATGTTTGCCCAGCCTCAAGATTCAAAGAGATGTGCCAATCTGTGATCCTCCAGACATCAGTGGTACAAAAAGCAAATCACTTGTCTGGGTGGAAAGCCTTGCGATGGGCGTGGGGCCTGGTACGTTAAGCTAAACGGAGTCTCTCTCTATTTGGTGCTTAAGCAAAGAGCATTTACATAAACCTCATGATACCAAGCATCCTTACAACTGAGCCTCCTTTTCATCTGACATGGGAGGAACAGAAAGACACTTCTCTTCCTCCAGGTTGACATGGAAAGAGGTCCCTTCTTAAAAATGAACATTGTTTTGGTTTAAAAAGTTGCAAAATGAACCAGAAGGTCCAATTCTTCATTTGGCTGCCTCTCCTTCTCTTTCCATCAGAATAATGTGACTCAAGTAAAACTGCGGTAGAGTGATGTGATTCCGAAAGTTTGGAATATACACAAATTGTACTCAAGTTGGCAGTTTTAGAAGTAAAAAAAAAAAAAAAAAAAAACACTTCTAAACAAGATTGCAGCGAATCGTACAAATCAAAACATGTAAAAGTTTACTAGAATTTTACTAGGCTGTGCGAAAATGAGATGGCCAGCGACATTTCTGCCAATTTCTATACTGCTAAGAGCAATGGAAAAAGGTCATATAGGTACTTCTTAGCTCACTGAAACCACCCTAATTGTCCAAACAAAAGTATTTCAAAACAATGTTGCTTCATGGGTCTACAACAGAAGGAAACGATAGATTCTTCCGTTTCCAAAAGGTTCCAAGGCTCAATTTAAATGATAACATTAACTGCCTTAAGCAGTGTTGGAAATGCATGATTTTAAACACCAATCCTAACATCCTAGCAACATCCTAGTAACGATAGAAAGCACACGTGGGTGCCAAGCAGACACAGCGTCTACCCAATACAGTTACTCTATAAGTATAATTCAGCAAAATGTTTGAAGCATTCAAAACTCAATGGCCAGTACCCAAGACAAAAAACTACTGTGAATACTAAGTAAATTATTGTCACTAATGCATATCTCCTGGAAATTTATTTTAAATTCCACCTTTTGTTGTTTGAATAACAATCTGAAATGTGACGTGACTATACTTTGCTATTGTTTCAACTCTTAAGAATTTGAAAATAGACATTTAATACAGTTTGCTACGCATTTACAAAAATAATTTTCGTTTGGAACTCATTAATAAAATAAAGTGTATTTATCTGTGAGGCCAGAGGGTTAACATCGGCATTTTACATAAAATCAAATGTAAACATGAATGTGCACTTCCCTTGCTATGATTTTTGACTTGTCTTTCAAAACATGTAATTACCTCAAATTTGGAGAGGAAAAAAGCTCGAGTTGTCCCAATTTGTTAAAAAGGAAACCCTTCTGGTCCTGGTTATTAAAGACCAATAGCCCTTATCTGTGTATCATGCAAACTCATGAAAAAATTAATTCTAGCATATATCAGATATTAACAAGTTGAAAACCTGAATGCCTTCAGCAAAGAAAAAAGCAGAAACTATTGCTTTTATAGTATTCTCTATCGACGAGCCCAAACAAGGGCAAAACAGTCTGTCGAGATCTCTATGGGTGAGAGCAGTTTGATTTTAAATGTTCAGATACATGGTTAAATACTAACAATTTGTGGGATGGCCAGTTGGGTTTTTTCCCAAACCGACCTACTTGTTTACACTGTTCTGTGTACCGGAGTGTGGGCTCGTGCCATTGATTTGGAATCCCAGTTAATGTTGGTTACATTGACTATGACTATGCAACGGTTTTTGAGTCCATAGTTCATTCAGAGTTATCAGCAAAACTTCACAATTTGGGTTTCCACAGAAATCTCTTACAATGGATTAAGGATTTCCTCCAATTTCGATCGAACTATATGGAGGTTGGGACACGTCATTCTGAGGGAATTCCTGTTCTTAAACAGTTGGAACTGCTCCTGCACACGGCCTCTTGCCATTGCATAATTTTTGGCGGGAGTCTATTGTTCAGACACGTATAAATACGATAAACGACACTAGATCTCCAGTTGGTGTTTGGAGTTCATCTGCAGGAACCAATTCTGCAGGAACCAATTCTTGGCCCACTACTTTTCATTCTTTTTATAAACGATTTAGACTACGACTTAATTTAAAATAATTTACATAAACACGCAGATGATGAATTAATTCAAAGTTTTGATTGCCACATAAAATTTAACTTTAGCCCTTAAACATTTAAATGACAGGTCTCAGACATGGCAATTACCCATTGCATTTCATAAATGTAACCATGTTTCATTTTGGGAGTAAAGCCCCCATAGACAACTATGATAATGCAAATGTAAAATTATCCTGCTTGTATCAGGTAAAGGAATTTGGGAATATGGTTTACAAACGATTTAAAAATTTTCACTGCAATGTGGTCACATTGTAAAGGCTGCTTTTCAGCATTCCGCCTTGATTAGGCGTTATTTTAAAGCAGGTGATGTTTCTATCCTTGTTTAGGCTTTTAAAGTTTCCGTAAAGCCTATTCCCAAATATGCATTCCCAGTAAGGTCACCATATTTGCTCGGAGGTGTTGATCTGGTGGAGTTTGTACAGAGGTGCTTCACCAAAGTTTTGTGGTACGAGAAATAATTGTACTATCCTATTTTCAAACCTACTAATGTGCAATGCTTGAAGTACGTAGACTCCATCCTGACCTAACTTCGTTATATTCAATTAGGCCATGTTAATAGGCCATGTTAATTTTGATTATAGCTCTATGTTTACAATCAAAAAAAAAACAGCAAAACTTGGGGACATCCTTTTAAACTTATGGTACACACAGCAAAAGTAAACTGCAGATTTCATTTATTTTACCATTAGAATTGTAAATGTGTGGATTAGTCTGTCAACAGACACTGTAATATCCAAATCGGTAAATGTTTTCAAATATAAATTGAAAAACGTTGATACACGGAAATTCCTTGCCAGAAACTTTGACATGTTGTAATGTAATAGTACTCTGTTTGGACTTGTTTTGTCATCGTATTTTTATTTTATAGCTTGACATCCGTCCTTGACTAGCTGTAATTTGCTATTAGCTGGGTATAAGTGGCCCTTGCGCCTTTCTCTATCCTCCTGCAATAATTTACTATACTACTACTATTTTTGTTATAACTGAATTTTAGTTTTTTTGTTGAAGAATTATTTAATGCGTTTCAAAATTTTATGAAGTTCATTGTAAAAGTGATCTACTTAGCAGGCTTTCCAGCATATTGTTGCCCCAATAGTAAGCCAATACAGCACAATACACATACCTAGTATACA
>JAHWFP010093166.1:26494-37080 GCA_023313725.1 Lithobius niger | reverse complement strand
TGTAGCAAACGGTATATCAAACAAAACACGTGCTTCGGCTAGTTACTGTGTACGAACTACGGATATACTAAACAATGTGATGAACAAATTGTGAGCAACAACTGCAATTAACTCGCATCTTAATCACGCAGTAAATCGATTTTGTGATGCTTTGGGGAGTGAATGAACTACATGAAGCGACGATCGACGCCAATACAGTGAGCTGCAAATTACACATCTTGCTGCCAAATACAAATTCGTGGTAATAGTTTAATCAGAAGCGTGTTCCGTAAAATGTATATTCTTCCATGGCGTAAGTCAAATTTTATCGCGACAACGTAAGTAATCATCTGATATTTCGAGGGCAGCGCTGACTTTCGACAATTTTAGACAATGGTGCTAAAAAAAAAACATTTTTAACAACTCTCTGCCCAAGACTTCAGTACATCTGTGTAGGGGGAAAAAACCTTCCATCACAACACTAGGACTTTTACGCAATACGAACAATAATTCTCTCAGAATATCGGTGGATGAGAACACATTTTAAATTTCCGTGATTTGTGTAGGGTAAACAATCATTTTTACATATTAATTTCACTTTACCTCATTTCATGTGTGGTTTGAGTAGTGTAATTCTTTATTCACTCAGTGCTCATGCATTTTGTTACACGTTCGACACGAACAATTTAACTACGTGTTTCAAAAGAACTTGATTTTTCAAGACAAGACAAATCAAGATCAAGAGGGAGACAAGGTCAGACAAAAGGACAGCTGGAAGGTGGACGTTGAGACAAAATCGAAAATACATTATCTTTTCTTAACAGAAACACTAGATGTTTAAGGTTGCGAAAATGACTAAAAGATAATTTAATTTATCACTTACCTTCTTCGACTTCGTGAACTTTGGGTCTTTTTGTGACCTTTGAGTACAGTTCGGAAATTGGCTAAAAAAAAAAGCAATATTTTTGTACGTTATTTAACATAATTAATTTAAACGCTACCTCCACCATTATCATTCTTATAACATTTGTTACTACGGTTATTTACATGTTATGCAGTGATTTTTTTGTATGTTCTAATTGCTTTACACTAAGAAAGTAACTGGACATTTCATACTGGGGAGTAAATGTATGGAATTCTACGTATATGTTTTAAAACTTTGAAATCCTATGAAAATCTAGACATTTTTTTTACGACAGGATGCCAGGTATGGAAAGAAGCCATGAAAAAAGATGAAGCACTAAATTTGGTTTAGCGGTGGGAGGTGTCTATCAGGTTGGGCATACTAGCCCAAACCAAATTTGTTAAGGATGCCTGCCAGGATTCGACAGCTTGAGGTCTTGATATAAAACGCTAAGTTAGTCCTTATGTAAGGCTTTAAATGAAAACATTTAGAATTGAACAATAAGAAATTTCCTAGTTTATCAACTAACGTTTGAGCTATTTTATTAGGTGGGGGGAGTAAGTTGGCGTGTTATATCACTGTGACGGAAAGTCAAACAAATTAATTTTACTGTGATAGTGCCATTGTGACCCCGTCTTCATTACGAGTTTCCGCTTATTTTCGTTCAGCTGCGTTTGGGAGGGGAGGGGGAGGATCGCTGAGGCTTAATGGCGCTACGACAGCTAGGTTATTAGCGCCAACCTTAATCACAGTGCGTGGTCCAGACATCACAGAGATGTTAGGCAAACCCCAAATCTAGATTTTTTTTCACACATTTTTACCTACTGCAGTAACTAAAAAAAAACCGGGACACATTTTTTTTCCATAAACAGGTCAGATAGGCGGGCTGGCTCTCGCTACGAAACTTGGTTACTTAGCACCCACTAGTACAGGTGATTATGTGCAAATTGAATTTATTGCTATCTGTTGTTGTAGTTAGGTTAGGTTAGGTTAGGTTAGGTGACTTAAGTCGGATTAAACGGGTTTTCTCTGTATGCAACTGCATGGAGAGCTACGTAGAGAGTTTTGCTGAACTGTTTATGACAAAAAAAATTATGAAACCCGAGCAGGAGGATAGACGTTTCGGCTAATTGACACGCTAAATCTGGCGGAAGATGGAAGCGGCGACGAACACCATCAAGATGGTGACAATCAACAAGCAAATGTCGAACCGCAAGTGACTGTTGACACCAATGACATTCAGATGGGAAAACCCCCCCACTCAAAAGGGAACAATATGCTTAGGTGTGTTGCTGTTCACTGCAGTTTATGGAGGCGCTTTGTAGGTTTATTCGCTTTCATCCGAAGCTGAAGCGCCAGATAGCAAGAGGGGAAATTTTAATTAGGGAATTCGGACCGAAAATTTCTAGGATCTTTTACGTGCCACAGTCAACATGTGCACGAGGTAACACAGTGCCTTAATTTTCTTTTAGGAGTGTCGGACTCGAACTTGGGACCGCTGGCACATGAGAAAGGCGTGCTAACCATCAGGCCACCTTGCCCCGTTGCTCGCTGAAAACTGGGAAAACTATTACTCTTTAGAAGAGAAACGAAAGTACAGTGATAATATGTACACCAACACCCAGTTCTCGCAGTTTCCAGACGCTACGACGGGTGTTCAATTACATTGTTTAGAAGTTAAGCAAGAATGAACGTAATAGGTTGCTGGCTGGGTGGCAGCTTCCGGCGCAACAAATTGCAAATTCCGGTTCAACATGGGTTAAAGGCAGGCGAACGCTACTCTCTTTCAACCGAGAATATTGTCTGGATTATTTAAATTACTGGTTTGTCCTCCAATATTTCGGTTGCCTTCCCTACGAGAGTCGTCAACCTCATTCGATAATAAACCCCCGGCAGCGAATGGGTTCAAGAACCGGAAACGAGGTACTATAGCTTCTGCTGATTCATGGGTTGAAATCAGGGAAGAGAAAAAAAAACAACCAACCAACCAACCACTGTTTTGATTATTGTTTTAAGCACTGGACAGAAGGCACTAGAATTAATCTATACGGCATAGCATAGTATCTATAACCGCTTACTTCACCGTAGTGGTTTTCACCGTTTCTAGCAATTTACTACCTGTCTTATTCCCCCATCAACATTACTTTTAGACGGTCGTCCGACTGTCAAGAACCAACTTCGTTTCGGGTAGTTTCAGACGTATTCCTCCCCTTCCCTCTTCCTCCGGACGTCGAGCTGAAGCAGCAAATATTGGTGTCCCTTTTCTCCAGGTCTCCTCCCGTGGTTCCAAACATAAATTCTCGTTCTTTGTTTATAGATCCACTGCTGAAGTTTAGGTTTATAGCAGACGGAACCGCATATTGCCCGGCTACTCCGACTATTCCTGAAGTCTCGTGCTGTGCGCCATCCCATCTAAATGTTTCCGATGTTCGCCAATGTTTTCATGAATACCATGAATTGCTACTAGTAATATTCTTGTGTTTATAATCTTGAGTAAAATACGGATGGTTCTTGGGACCCAAGTTTGTTTTACATTTAAAATTTCACGAATCAGCATGCAATCCCCATGCTATTCAACGAATCATTTTCCTGAGACCCCAAAGCTCAAAATGATGCGAAAATTATGCTGAGTGCGAGAATCTGAGTTCATGTTCAGTTTTTTTTATTTTTCTTTTAATATGTGCTTATTTACTACTCACCCCTAACGTCAGGGTCAGACCACTATAAAATCGCTTTTTGGCGTGCCCCATTATTTTTGGCGTCTCCCCGAGATTTTTGGCACTCCCCCCTCCCCTACAACCACGCAAAATATTGCTTTCCCCATTTCTACCAGTAAAGGAAAATTTTGCTATTCTTGTTTTACGAATTAATCGTTATTTTGTTCCCGCTTATCCGTGTAATTTTTACATAATGTTTTGGTATAGTAATGTACACTCTTTTAATGATTTCTTGCAAGTAATCCAATTTTTTTAATGTTGCAATTTTTTATCAGTGTTTTTTTTCTGTATTTGTTTTAAATTTTACTGTGCCTTTGACCCAAACGTGGGCGTCTGCTCTTGCGGTTTCTGAGATGTCACTTTCGTAACTGACTTTTGTCCTTAAGGAAGCCTGTCAACATTTGAAGTTTGAAATAAACTCAAGTTCAATTTCACCGACGTAGTAAAGAGAAATGTTATTCCTGCGACCACTAATTTTTAACTTGACACATGGCGGATATCAGAAATTTGTTAACTTTTATTCGATTCCCCCCCACCTCCCCCCGTTCAATGGCCAACTCCGGAACCTCAACCGGAAAGGTGCAAGGGTTCATATGATTATCATACATGACGGATATTTAACAGATGGCGGATATCTGCGATTAACATTTGGAAGATATTAAATTGTAACATTTTATTCAATTTTGTATTTAGTGTTTGACCTCATTTTTGATTTTTGTTCCACATCCCCCCCCCCCAGAAAAAAATCTCCCAGCAGGCGCCCCTTTAACCACCCATACTTTCGAGCTTGCAGTAGCTAATTTTACAGCATTCAGCGAGAAGATCACGCTCGAGTCCTCCGACGAAATCTGAGCAGAAGTGGAAGCCATGATAAAAATCTGACGTTGAACTCTACCGTCGTGGAAGAGAAGGTACTGAACGTCAACCACACTTATTTAAATGCTTTTGCGTGCTGTCACTATACGACAGCTGTCACAACTTCTGATGTTTCAGTAGGACGTGTCACACCGGGAAAATATGTCGTTTGCAACATTTTCATACTTTCTGAGTGAATGGGGTATAAACAGCTTGAAAGGGTAGAAATGTTTCCGTCACCGTTGGCTTTTCTGATGACTAACTGTTGCAAAACCGTTTCTAGGCACAAGCAAAAAGAGTGAAGATACTCATACAAGGCCTGAAAATTCCGAGTAAAATGAGGTAAAGAACATGTCCAAATCCCACTTGTTAACGAACGAAACGGAGGAATGGGATAACCCTTAACATTAATAGTTAAAAAAAAAACTAGAAAAGCTTTGGGTTTAACGTTATCGTCCAATGCCATAAGTTAGCAGAGGGATTGAAAACAGTCAGTACGTACAAACAGTACGTATATGTCTTGGGGGATTGAGGTTAGATAAAGGTCCTTTACAAAGCTTAACAATTCAGTATAAAATTTAACTTGCGTTGTTTTGTCTCGCTGGAAAACTTTTTAGTTGCAGTAATGTCAACCCCCGAGCCGTGAAAGTGATCCTGGCCTCGTCCCTACACGCAGCCTACTGATTAACGTGGATTAACTGTTTTATAAATAATTTTGTTAATTGGCCCCCCCCCCCCCCCGCCCCCCCCAAAAAAGAGGTTCTTCAGTAAGAGGGCAAAATAAGTGGCGAAAAGAAAATATAACCCAAGTTTTAAATCTAGACACACGCTAGTCGCCGCCAGTAACAGCAGATCATCCCATTGTAGATATCCGATTGTTAAAAGATTGATTGTTGCCGATAAAAAGGCGGCCTAGGGCCTTAGGGCTTCGGGCAGATGACCAGGAGTGGTTAACGCTCGTTGAAACCATTGAACCCTTTGGCGACCTCACTAGTTAACTGTAAGCAACTAAAAGCATATTTTGTCATGTTGAGGATAAATCTCAATGCGACAGAAATCTTTCAAATTGTGGAAAATGTAAGGGAAAGGTGCAGGGATAAAGACAAAGTAAAAGTTAAAGGATGAGTGTCCACCTTTCATGGAGAGAAAGATGCGTCAATAACGTTGTTTTTATGATACTGACTAGTAACTAGTAACGCAGGCCCCATGCTAAATCCCATAGACTCATTACTCATGGCTAGTGAACAATTAGGAAGGCCTACACAGCTGAAAGTTTACACACGAATGCGTGATGGTATGAGCATTGTCCTTTTGTTAGTTAGCGAGTGCGTGTAACAATGGCTTGGACAATCAACTCTGGTACTAATTGTACCAGCCTGTTTTATTGTAACAGCCTGGATGAACTAAAAGCTGACTGCTGACGATGGACAAAATAATCAGTCATTTAACTGTAATGAAGGACAAAATAATTAGTCATTTACGTTGTTGTAGATTGCTTAAGAATAAAGGGGTGCGCGTTACATGATGGCTACGCAACAATACCCTGCGCTTTACGGCCTAATGTGTTAGTAACAGTGAACTTCTGGGATTTTTGCATGACAAAACGTGAACAAAGAACGCTTACGAAAAATTCGCAATTAGGCTGATGTAATGGCTAATTATTTATAGACATAAAATTCCTCCAGAATTAAGGTAGCGATGAAGGTAAGACCGTGAGACCTTTTGTACGTTCACAGTCATAAGTTCATATATGTATTTGCTGTAGGCTATAAAAGCATACCTTAAATGTATACCTTCATACCTTCAATGCATACCTTCAAAGCATACCTTCAATGTATCCGAAATCTTTGCAACTTGTGAAAAATGTGAGAGGAGGGTGTAAAGATAAACAAAAAAGCCATAGGGGATGCGCTGAATGAGTGAGAGAAGCGGACGAAAATCGGCGTTAGTTAGCGAGTGCGTGCAAAAATGGGATTGAAAAAACTTATGTATGTGAAGCAAGGAAAGACCAAACCGTGTCAATTTGACTGATGTAATGGCTAATTGGACAATGGACAATGGAAAATGGAAAAATTATCAATCTGACTATTTGTGGACATAAAACTCCTTTGGAAAAAAAGTCGAGTTAAGATAAGACGGTTTGACCTTTTGTACATTCAGTCCTATGAAAGTTGTGATATACACCCAAAACCAAAACTGTTATAAAAGAAGCCGCCAAGTTTCCAAAAACGATCTGCTCTTGAAGGTAGTGATATCATTCAACTAGGGAAAGGCCGCCAAGGTCAATCCTATTAGCCAAGTTAATCGCGCCGAATAATACTTTGGACGTTAAATGAAAACTTGAAGATTGCCACCGCGAGTAGCAATGCTCTAGTTAGCCGGTGCGATTCACTTGGCTAATACGATTAACCTTGGCGGCCTTTCCATTGTTGAATGATATCACTACCTTCAAAGGCCGACCCTTTTTGGAATTTGGCAGCTTCTTTTATACCAGTTTTGGTTTTGGGTGGATATAATAATAATATCGAATACTCAACCAGAAGCTAGAAGCTGAAAGTGAAGAGAGGGCAAAGGTTGGTTAAAGAGCGTCGTATCGACCCTACCAGGCGTGGCAGCTCGGTGCCTCCACCGCACTTCCGGGAAGAGCGTTCCATTTCTAGACCACTCTATTCGCAAAGAAATTCCTTCTAATGTACAAGTGAGAATAGGGTACTTGAATAGCCTGTGGGTCCAATGATGGCTTCGAAAGACCAGAAAGGTCAGCTCCCTCCGAAACATGCAGAATTTTATAAACCGCAAAAGGTCTTCTCGGACAAGCCGATCATCCAGCGATGAAAGCTTTAATTTAGCCACCTATCTTAATAATTCAGGGATGCATGAGCTTTGTGACTCTCCTTTGTATGGCCTCAAGAATATTGACTTCCTTTTGTTTGGAGGGGCTCGAAACCTGGCTGGCAAACTCCAGATGCGGGCACACATAAACAATATACAAGGTTTTCAAAACTTCTGCATAAAGTAGCAAAATACTTCATGATCTACCCACGAACCGCATTGGCCTTTTTCCCAAGATGTTTTCAGTCCGAAGAATACCAATTGATTTGCCTTTGAGATACGGATGTTTAATTCTGTAAATGGTTCTGAGTTATTGCACCCAATATGTTGCACTTCGCATTTCTTGTCAAACTTCTTGTAAACTTCTGATGAGCCCTCCCATTCGCTGTAATGTACAAGTTAGAGGGCACAAAAATCAAGTTACGGCCCTGTATTACACGCCTTTTCTAATAGTGTTACATTCACCCTATAAAGGCAGCCAGGTTATTTAGTTACGCAACAGGTATCGGTCTCAATTACGCAACAGGTTTCACGAGTTTGGGGATGTCTTTTGAATTTAATTATTAAAGTTCTGCACACTAAAAAAAAAAAAAAAACTAAAACGGAAAACATTTTCGGAAAATTGCAGAATTAAGTTCCTAAGAGTTGAATTTGAATAAAGTGGTATATTATTTACCAGTTTCCAAAGCAACTAGTTTCCCTTTGCCATACATCCAGCACAGCATCGTTCGCTAGAGTCGCCCTCCGTCTGTTCGGAATTTATTTATTTTTGCCGAATGTCTTTAGGTAGATTGATCTTGTCGTTTACGTACCAAATTAGCAATTCCCAATCTTAACCCTAACGCGCGTCTGTCTTTGAAAGAAACGGCGTTTCCATGGCAACGCAACATAGTTCGGCCGAGTGGAGTCTGCCGTTAATGAGATTCGAGAAAGACCCTGCCGGCAGTTTCTCGACTTGCTTTCCTAATTTCTATTTTAAACAAACGTTTGAGCGACGAGAAAGATGAATAATTCGGCTGGAGTGCAGCAAATTACGTGTACTTAGTCGTCACTACGGACGGACGCAAACCCTAAATAAACCAAACTGAGTTTCAGTTTTTGTTTGTTTTTTTTTTACCCTCGGCATGCGTAATATTATCGTCATGCGGAAAATCTAATTGTATACAGGCTGCAACTTTCATAAAACTGTATGAAAATATAATTACGGTCTCGCAGCAGATATTCGCAAAAATAATGTGATCCGCAGCTGGTGATGTGAACCACTATACCAGAATAGTTTAAAACTAGTAGAGTAGTTTTACGAAACTCTTTAAGTATCGTGCTTGAGTAACTGATAATGTATTCGCAAATCAACGAAAATGTATTATTTCTGCCAACGTAAAATGCACCGAGGTTTATATGCTAGTATTTTAATAATCAGTTCTGCGAAGCTCAGCATAATCCTCCGCTACCAACTGCCTCTTTATTCCATTTTGAACATGAATAAAGCATTTAGTCGAAGCCACTGTCTTTAACACAAAGGTGCTATGCTAAATATAGTCAAGTAACTATACGGCCAATAAATTGAAAGAATCCGATGTTGATTGATAAGAAATGGTTTGCTTGACGTAGATGATAAAAAAAAAATAGTTTCAAACCAAACAAGTCTTATCATTTACCAATCTGACCAGGAATCCTATTCTATTTCAGTCATAAAGATGTATTGGCAATAAATTGCAACGAAGTCGAGGTTGCCTGGTATAAAAAAAAAATAAATAAAAATAAAAATATTTTCAAGTTAAGCATTTGTTATCAATCATCAGTCGAATCGTCAACCCCATCGTTGATGTCAGTTAGCATTGTGTGAACGATGGTGGAACACGATATCACCATCAACAGTTTATCACAACCAAAGGTTCACCAGGAAACCACTGGAGGAGTATTGGCCAGGGGAAGGTATTCGCATAGTTTTGTCGAGCTTGCCGAACATCGTTGAATTGGATTTAGATCAACTGGGCATTTGCGACGAAATCGAAAGTGGAATTTATATCGGAGAAAAGTATGGAGAAAACCAATATGGATTTTTTGGCTGATCTCACGCGGTGGCGGTAATTTTCCAGCCGGGTGAGTCAATAACAAAAAAAAATGGCATTTATTTAACCATAAAAAAAACTAAAAATGTTTAAAATCATTCTTCCTTCTTACAGTTCTTTCAGTCAGTGGAATCTATTATAGATGAAGAGTGGGCCAAAAAAAAAAATAACTAATTAAATCTAGTACAATTAATGAAAACAAACTTTGTCAACAGATCATAACTATTACTACACGTGGCATACAGGATACTCCGCAGGACGTCGACAGGGCACAAAGAACTGGTGGGGGGGGGGAAGAAGGCGCCCACCTCCCCAAAAAAACGAGCTGAGGGGGCATAATAGGAAAAAATCTATTTCATCGCCGTTTTCTTTAAACCTTTCTTAATGAAGTCGAACAGTTTGTAAGACAAGAAGAACAATTTTTACAATAAAAATAAAGTCCTACGTTTTATATCTGGGGTTTAAGGGGGGGGGCCGTAAAATTTTCCCCTCCCCCTCCTCCCCCCTTCCGAGAAAAACAATTTAATTACGTCACTGGTACATTAAAATTAGGCTCTGTAAGTTTTAACCGAAAGAATACGTGAAAAATATCAGTCATACCTGCTGTGATTCATCTAACATGAAGCAAGGCAAGTCCAACAAACTAGGTAGGAGTGAAATGACCTTGAAGGGTCAAACGAAGGAGTTTCGTTTGTTCAAGCCAAAGTCGAGTAAGGTAGAAATCGCTATTATCACCTCCCGATTCCACACAAGTTCTTACACGTGCCAAGACGTTAACGCCTCTTAGCGTAACTTCGCTGAGATAAGATTCTAGCCATGTTGAAATCAACTGGCCTGGAGCACGATCGATAGCTTCTTTCCCAGACGGCCTTCCAACAAAGGATGAAATACGAAACGAGAGTTGCAACGCGGTTACGTGCATGCGTTTTGATCTGCTAGTACAAATTGAACAAATTTTCTAATCTGCAAATAGATGCTCGTCCTGCTATTGTTTTATAACGATGGATTCTTTTTAGTGTTACCGGTACGTTTTAGACTGAGACAGATGGTGGGCTTTGGGGCTGTGCTCCCAAAATTCCTAATTCAACCAAGCGATTAGGTTGTTGGGTAAAACCAAGGTCTAGTGGAACAATAGTATATAGGATGGTTGGTCACTCTGCAGCTCATTAAGTCGTTTTCCCGCCAGTATTTTCGTGTGACGTCACTGGCTCGGGGGGGGGGGGGGGG